>WSYH01002326.1:0-61054 GCA_036426205.1 Ascaphus truei
GGGGGGGGGGGTGTTGTGTTGAAGAAAAGGCAAGTTAGAAGGGCTTAGCTTGGATGGTTTGTCAGAGGTGTTGATGAGAGGTTGAAATCCTTGAGCCGTGTGTGTGCAGGGGGGGGAGGGGGTGCGAGCTGTGCTAGCTGTATGAAGTTCCAAGCTGTAGTTCAAAGACATATTCTCAACAGGTCATCATAATGTTTTGATCCCCACACCCCCAAATAAAAATCACTGTACTACAGTATGCCACCCACCTCAGAAAGAACGTACATGACTAGTGTGGAATTAAAAAGCAACAGTACTGTTTGATTCTCATAATATCCATAATTGCTATGCAAGCCATGGCGATAACCAAAAAAAAAACGCGTTATACAGTACAGTATATTTTTAAAACTTGAACTAACTTCCAAATGAATGGGAAGTTATACACGCATGCGCATTAATAATCAACAAGGTCCCAGGTCCCAACCAGAGAGAATTACACGCAGGCACAGAACGGTGAGAGCAGGCTCGGGAAGATTAATGCAACCACAAAGCAAAGCATTTGAAAATGGATTGTTTTTCAGAGGTGTTGATAAGAGGTTGAAATCCTTGAGTCGTGTGTGTGCGGGGGGGGGAGGGGGTGTGAACAGGCTTGGGAAGATTAATGCAACCACAAAGCAAAGCATTTGAAAATGGATGCTGCTTTGCTATTCGCACTCGAGTGTACTGTAAAAAGCCGCTCGGCTATTTGCACTAAAGTGGAAAGTAAATGAAAATAAAATTTAAAAAAAAAAAAACATCTGAAAAAAACAAACATCTGAGGCAATAATCGAACCCTGGTTCACTCTGTTAATGGGCTGCAGCATTACGAATCAGCTATATAGTAATACCTGCTGACGGGATGACCGGATTTGCGAACATGTTACTGTAATACAGCACATGGTTTTTTTCTTTAATCATACAGTATCTGCTTCCACCCACCCCTCAAATAAAAATCACTTCGTACAGTAAAGTATCAAAACATACAGTATAATGGTTGGTCAGAAAGGCATTTACAATTTTTTTTAATTAGCAGTTCACCTTAACCAAGGAAAGTCATGTAGAAAACAATAAGCGTGAAGTCTATTATTAATAATTTGATTCTACTGGACTACAGTATCGCAGACATGAATGAAATGTGACAGCTTACAGTAGAAGGGCTTTGGAATTTGCGCATGCGTGGCAGGCAGCTCAGCGATTTCAACCAACATGTTAATCGTGACATAGAATTGCTATTGGATTTTGATGACAACAACTCGCGATTGCCCACTTGAGTTTCTTGACGGTATTGCAGAACACGCTAAAATGCCATTTTATAATCCGGACAAAACGATAATCAAACCGCGTGTTTAACTCGGCACGATTAGATCAAATTGCACGCCATTGAATGGGTATTCTGATCTACACACCGCGTGAAGTGTTCGAATAACGGCCGCTGCACCAGTATGTTTATGAAACAGAACAAAGCACACAAATATTCTATTTTTGTCTTATGAATATAATGCTTGAAAAGAGCAGATCTCTAAATATTACATTTATTCTAGACCACCTAAACAATAATGTTGACACAAAGATCAATAAACTCACTCACCTGGGATAATGGCTGCGTAAACCGTGGAAGGGGCCATGCCATCCCTGTCCTGAACTTCCGGCACCAGATTGGCTTTGCTATGAGGACTTGGTGCTAGGTCCCAGAAAGAGCTGGACAAAGCACAACATGATCTTGGGCCCGGGGTACTCCTCAGATAGGCCCTTCTTGATGTCACCTCGAACTTCCAGCTAGAGGGAGAAGATACTTTGGTTCCTGGCCTCATCCTGAGGGAAAGCAACCAAAAAATGAATAATTCATTCTTGCTATCTTTTTGTTTAAAGTTCTAGGTATTCCTGGTCGATATATATTGGAATTTCATTAATACTGTATTTTAGCCTATAGTGTTTAATCCTGTATGTTTTGTGGATAGTGTGAATGGGCTGCTCTGGCAGGCTTTTTAATATTATTGTATTCTGTCATGCAGTTTGTGCAGTGTATATTTGAACCATGTGTCATGCATACATTTCCCTTCCCAGATCTGCCAGTGTTTGCAGAGTATTCAATGATTTATGTGAAATGTAGCCTAACTCTGTGTGACATCAAACCCCTACTAAATAATACATAAAAACATAGCTTTACTTGGCAGGGAACATAGCTCCCTTGCTTGTTATGGCTTGTGCTGGTAACCAAGTTGTAGTATCAGGCAGTTACCGAGTGTGAAATTAATGTGCTGAGAAAAAAGATGACGACTCTTCTACTCATTCATTTTTCCTTGCAAGACATGTTTTCAGTTCTTGGAACTTTTACTTAAAAAACAAAATGTGAACTGAAATTGGTAATTTATTAATTATTTTACCCATGCATTGTGGGGGTTTATACTGGATCGTTCCTGAAATATGAGAAGAATGTCATAGGAATTTAAGCCAACTCAAATGTTGCAGACAGATTTGAAATTGAATGCATCCCTTTATAATACAGTATGTCTGATGAACCATCTCTCTTGTTTCTCCTATTGACACTCTCCTAATAGCAGACTGATACAAAGAGGCGTATTCATTAAACTGCAAAAAGACAATAAAGGGCATTCATTAAACACATCTCACAAGTGTAAACAATAAGCATAGTTTTCATAGTGATTTTGTTATGGCTTTTCAAATCTATGTGATATGCAAATTTGTTACAGTATGTTAAGTATGAGAGTGATGTGTTTATTAGGTTAAAGCTAGATGATTTATTACATTGTAAAATCATTGTTAAAAATTCATTTTTTTTTAATTAATGGGGGACACTAATAGTTAAATTGGACAACACTATTCACTTGAACTTTTAGATTGACTTTCCAAGCCCTGAATGTTATAAATCATGCCATATTGTACCTCAGAATCCTATTTTTTGTCATGTCAAGTGCATGCAAATGAGTTTCGTTTTGATGCAATGTTTCTGTACTGAAAAATGCTAATGAATAAAACAAATTTCCACTTTTCTTGTCACCACATATTGGTTTTACATGTCCACAAGTTAGGCTCTATACAGTGCAGAAGTAACCCAAGACTTATGCAAAGTACTGTACCGTGGTACATTTATACATACTTCACAGATCTTTGTTAGCAATAATTTAATAGCAAAATGACAGTTCTTGAACTTCACAGATAGGTTGACATTTATTAAGTGGTGCTCCTTAAGACACCTAGCCCCAGAAGACACCTTAAAGCACAATAACTTGGATGGGTTGTAAGGTTTCTTTTAGTGATGAAAAATATTTTAATGGTATAGCACTAATATTAGACCATTTTTTGTGCCTCACACACTCTCTTTAAAAAAATGTGCAATGTGTTTTGGTATTGCAGAGTTTTGCAGCTATACATTCTAATGCCGAAAAACATATTATGCACTATATAAATCTATTCACTTGAATGGGCTGTAATGGGCGCTATTTAGTAAGCTGTGCTGAGAGGTGTCTTATGAGGTAAAATGACTAAATATGGCCCATAACTCCATTGACACACTCATGTAGTGTTACTCCCAATGAAATATCCAATCTGACATTCTGGGGCCTATGCTATAAGCCGTCATAAAAAAAAATCACCCAGCCATATAATTCACCAGTTTTTTGAGCGTTGCTATCACAGTATTCAGAAAGCCTCGATTACCTGTGATAGTACAATTCCCAAAATGGGCGAGTAGCTGGCGGAGTGATGATCGCCTCTCTGACAGGCCTTACCCAGTGATTTCTTTCAGCTGCAGAGAGAGCTGCCCAGAGAGGGCCCCTTTCCCGGCACATATCTCGCCAGAGATCAAAAGTTTTTCATATAAAATGTAATATTAGTGTAGATGAGCAGCGGGTCTCCAGAGCAGAATCGCGTTGATTTGAGGTCGGGGGACCCACTGCTTCCCAAGATACAGGCCCCGTTAAGGGGCACAAATTAATACATTATCAGTCAATGGGCAAGGAAATACATAAAAATAAATAAATTCAATAAATAAAACCTGAAAAAAATCAATTTCATACATTAAATATTTTACTTACCTTTAGAAGTCTTCAACATCCGAATCCCAGCGAATCTGCATCTCTCGTACCGCGACATCATCCCCCAGCATCCAACACCATCCACCTTGAAGACCAGCATCAGGTCAAAAAAATCTTCTTTCTTTTATCTTCTATCACCGTCTTCTATCTTCATCTGTAATTATTTTTATATTTTCTTTAATCTTCTATCTTCTTCTTTCAATCCAAAGCTCCATTGTAAATCCACAACAGGATGTTGTTTCGTTGGCTTCTTGAGGTAAAATGAGACGTACAGGCCTTATATATGGTCTGTGACATCACATTTTAGGGTCTGATGGTACAGCTCCAATCCGATTGCACGCTGTATCATGTGCCCACCTCTTTTTTTCAGGATGTGAAGTCATCTCCAAGGGAGGTATGTCAAATCCTTAAAACCACATGGCTATATCACATGTTATTACAGCCAATGAGACTGAAGACAATTCCATTGGTTGCTATACCATGTGATAGGTCACATTAGTTCAAAAGGATGTGACATCACTTTAAGGGTCTAATTTTACCTCAAGAATCCAACGAGACAACATCCAGTTGTGGATTTACCATGGGGTGCTGGATTGAATGGAAAATATCTGGAGCGCTCCCTAGTGGTTCAAACATGAATAGCAATGTTGACAGTGTTTAGACGTGAATATATGCCAAAAACGAAATACACAATACACAATACAGGCCAGAATTTATGCTGCAGCTCAACCCGAAGAGGATCCTCCAACGATTCTCACGTAGTGATAGGAGAAGAGTAGGGGATCGGAAACCATGGAAAATAAAGGAATAAGGAATGCAAATAAATAAGAGCAATAGAACCTTCAGATGTGCATATACAGCTGAAGGGAAGCAGTGCACAGATGTACAACATGGAGGTGTGAATGCGTGTGTACAGTGAGGTGCACGGAACTCAGTGAAGATGAATGTGGGGTATAATGATAATAGTAGTAGTAACTTACAGCCATGTGTAAGCTGATGCCCCAGTGATGTCCCTGTATGCTGTGAGGATTCACCATCCTGGCGGTCGCAGACCGTCTCCTCATCCCAACAAACCTTCAGTGACGGATACCCAAGATGCGCGGTTTCTTGGTCCCAGTACGCGCGAGCGGACCTTGCGCATCCTGATCCCCGCCCGCAGATTCGGATCCCACCCCCATCTCTGTCACACGACGGGTGCGTTTGGCCAGCCTCCCTGCTGACGCGTGAGTCAAGCTCTGCCCCCGCTCTGGGGAAAGTCAGGATTGCCGTGGGAATGATGCACGTTCTCGGCTCCGCCCCTGAACTCCGTGACATGCGTGGGTCGGCGCATGACTGGTCCCGCCCCCTCTTGTCCCAAGAATCGGAGTGGGAGTGATGCGCACTCCAAACCCTGCCCCTGGCCTCCGTGATGCACGATGGATGGCGCGCAAGCAGTTCCACTCTCATCCCCAATTAGGCTGCATCATAGGGCACACCTGTGTGCACCAGCAGCCTATTAACACTCATTCCTGGTTCCGCCCTGGCCTGGCTCCTCCTATTTATTCCTACAGTCTGCTATTATTCCTTGCTGAGCATAGTCATTGTGACACTATGCCTTGCCACATCCTTGTTCCTGAGACCTCGCCTTGCCATGCCTTGCCTTACCTGCCTTTTAACCTCTTGATGCCTGAACCCTGCTAGTGCCTAGGACTCCGCTTCTCTCCACTCCTGATCCGGCTTGTATGACCATTCTCCTGGCTCCAGTCCTAACCATGGCTAAGTACTCCAACGATCCGATATTCTCCTTTCCTGAACCTGGCTACGTACCCCGACTATCCGGTACTCTCCAATCCTGAACCTGGCAAGTACCTTAACCATTCTACTATCTGTAATCCTCACCTGGCTTGAATGAATACTCTACATCCTAGGCATGCCCGCGTGGCTGTGGGTCGGCGTTAACCAATTCCCTACCTCAGCACCGCGGTTGCGCTTCATTTGTGGTGAGCTACGCGCCGTTAACCTCTCCCCTGGGCAAACTCTATCTCTCCCGTCACTCCTGGTGGACACTTCCCCGTGATATGCAGATAGAAGTCACCCCATCTGAAGGATAATAACACGGACGGAAATGTATATTAAAAAACAGTATTTATTAGAAAATGCAAGCGCAACAATGCATTTACATCAGAGGCTTGACTCTGTCGGTGGATGTAGCTGCTATGATCGTTGTGATGCAGTGTTTTCCCTTGTGTGTATTTTTTATTTATTGTGGGTAGAGGGATTGGGATAATGGGGTAGTAGCCCAAAGGATGGATGTTTAGGCCTAGGGGATGGTAGCGGTAGTAGCGGGGGTGGTAGCGGTAGTAACCGCTAAGGTAATGAAGGGGTTAACTCAACCCGCAACCCCCCTGCAAGGCCTAAACACCCACCAAGGGCCAAATACCACCTTCACCCAACCCCGCTACCCACAATAAATCTGGCACCGGTAGTTAACCCCTTCATTGCCTTAGCGGTTTGCCGATAAGTTAATGAAGTTGCCTGTAAATGCATGTCTATTGCATGGGATTCATGCTGGGGCCCTCTGGTGCTGATATTAATGGGTATTAGCTCCAGAGACACCTGGCATCAATCTGAGGCAGGAAAAATTCATTTTTTTTTCTAAATCCTCTCTCGCTGCCTTAATGGCAGGTTCTCACCACCTTAACACCAACTTTTCCTTGCGAGAGAATTTTCAGAAGAAATCGCCATTCTAAAGACTCAATTAGATCCGATAATCTACTCGAGGCTATTAGAATTGCACAAATGTGAAAACCTGCTGGCTTATTGTGGCTCGTCAGGCGATTTTTTTGGGGGGGTGGGGGGGAAATGCACAAAAAGCCTACTAATGGCCAATTATGATGCGCTCCCTGTTCACTAAAAGGCTTAATTGCTAATTAAATTATTACCATAAAAAAACATACTTGCACTTATTCTAAATTATTTTCATTGTATATTATCATTGTCCCTCAAATGTATTTTGAGATATATTAAACAGTGATCTATGAAATAACAACAGGAGATCAATAAATATAGGTTAAATCACACTGTCACATAATCTCCTCAACCAGAACAGCCCACTCTTGGAGATTTATACTGATTTTAAGGCCTGTTCAAGAAATTATTTCACCTCAGAGCATCCAGCCAGACAGTAGAATATTCTCTTCCCGAACTTCGGCAAGGCTCCAATGATTTATTAACATATATACTTTATTTAGGTTTAAGAATTTGATGGCCGAAACCATCTGGACTGATCAATTATTTTTTTATTGAGGATTTAGAAAAGAACTGAAGGAGGAACTAGCTTATGTGGCTTGCCCAGACTTGCTCTATGATGATAGACATCATGCACCAGATTGATCTTAGATTGGAGGAACACAGATCTGAAAGACATCGCCCAGAACCACTTTGCTCTGCTGTGTACACTGATGTTAATAGATTTCCATCACTACTATTACTTCAACAGTAACTGTGTAACTCAGATCCACAAAGGGTCCCTTGACCCCGAAGGAAAGACAACAATGCATGTCTTTATCGTTATGTTTATACTGTGGTAATTCTGGGCACTGCCTTCCAAATTGTACCTCCCGTCCCAGCCAGTGAAATCGGGAAATGAAGATGCTCAACGGGGAACTGGGAAGTTCAATCAAGTTATAATTGTACTTCAGCATTTACAATTTGGTCCCAGAGAGAGGCCAACAAGATCCCTTCTATGCACTCACTGTGGATAAAAAACGTAGTGAATATATACAAAGTGAACAAGATTACTATTCCTCCTAGGAGTGGCGTCTATCATGCCGGATAGTACCCTATAATATACTCAGGTGGAAAGAGAGTTTAATTGCACAGTAAACTTATATTGATAAAATGTAATATATGGTGTATCAATCTCCAATCGTATATAATGTACAACACCTATTAGGCACATATCCTGCAGATAGACTAAGTATTAACCACTATATAATATGGGTAAATCCAGGGTGTTGTTAAGGAACACACAGCTGAATCAGTCACTCTACCTGCACGCCTCTAATAGGCAATTGCGGGGGGTTTTGTTTAAATTTTAACACTACAGTATTGTAGCAGGGGTCTCCAGAGCTGAACCGCATTGTTTTCAGATCCGGGTATCCCCTACTTCCCGAGATAAAGGTCCCGTTATGGGGTGCCGGAATCCCCACCATGTTATAATCCTGTGGGTTGGGAAGTAGGGGGTCCCTGACGCTGAAATCAACTTTGTTCAGCTCAGAAGACCCCCTGCTCCCACACACTAGTATCAATCCCCCCTCCCCCTCAAAATAAAAAATCATTACCATACCGGATAGCTGCTAAGGTAATGAAGCTGCTTACATTTTATTTTTATTTATAGTGTGCATGAGCAGGGGGTCTCCTGAGCTGATCAACGTTGATTTTAATAAGATAGAAGATCGATGCCACCACAGCTCCTATGGAAGTCAGACTCACCAGGTAGGATGATAAAATACATTTATTTAACTACATAAAACAGATAATGACAGATATGACTAGGAGACCTCCTCCCACGCGTTTCGGGCAAGTTTGCCCTTTCTGAAGGAGTGTAACAAGCATGAAGGGAGGGTATTATTTATACCTCCCTTCTACTAATTGGCTAATGTGTTGCACCTAACTAGGTAGTTCTTATGCAATTCAACACATTGGACTCAAACCCATTGGTCACATGTATACGGAGATATATTTAAATAGCTTTAAACTGCAAACAATAATGTAATTGTCTGCAATGGTGTATTACCTTTAACAATCATTTGTATGAATCCTATACCTTAGTGTCACAATGCAAACAGTAATTAAATGTTCCAACATCACCAACATACCATATACTTATATATGCATGATACCACATTACATAAATTACCACATACATTTCACATACAGATATAGCAGTAGAAATTCTGATATTTATATAATTCTATTATTACATTTGTGTAAAGCCATAATATGGGGAAGGATTAGGGGGGGAGGAGGGGGAGGGGAAGGGGGGTTGAGAAAGGAAGGGGGGGAAGGAAGGGAACAGGGGGGGGGGGAGGGAGGGGAAGGGGGGGAGGGGAAGGGGGAGAGGAAGGGGGGGGGGCTTGGCAGGGGAGGGGAGGAAAGGAGTATGGAAAGGACTAAAGGTAAAAGGAACCGAATGATAACCATGGTGTGCAATCACAGAAAAACCTTCAGATCACATTCTGTATTGAGCCTTTTAGGTATTAATGTGTCAATGGTGAAGATCCAGAACGCTTCACGTTGGTAAAGAAACCTGGATCTATCTCCACCTCGTTTATGGGGCCTAATATGTTCAAGAATTACACATTTTAAATTTTTGAGACTACCTGACTGGCATTCCTTAAAGTGATTTGAAACGGGGTGTGTAATATCCAAATTGTTAATATGTCTAATATGTTCTAACATCCTTATTTTGAATAACCGAGTTGTTAGGCCCACATATCGTTTGTTGCATCCGCAAGTGATCATGTATATTACATGATCGTATTGCACGTCACAAATGAAAGGATTCTATATTCTTTAGTTTGTTTAGTGTTAGTGAAACTTTTACATTTTTGGACATATTGACATACTTTACATTTCCCGCATTTGTAGCATCCTACTAAATCTGGAAATATACAGGACACCCGCAAACTCATATTAAACCCCCAAATTAACCACAACATATATATAAACATATATGTGTCACAGAGGAGTGCGACTGAGCATGGCAATATATATTTAAAACCAGAGACAGAACATGAAACACAGACAGAGCTCAGTGCACATCCAGTGAAACTTATACACGGTACAGTGCCTAAATATATGTATGAATATCTATTAAATAAAATGGTCTTTTAGTTTAACATTTTGGCCAAAGTGTTTTAAGCCCCTGAGCCACTACACGGCAGACCAAATCTCAAGGGTCCCTAACACTAATATAAATTCTTAATAACCTGTGTATTACCAGGAAGAATGATTTATAATAAATCTGTCAAAATTAGTTGCATAGTTCTAAGTCTGTGAAAACAAATGACAGACAGGCGCACTAAGGGGTATGAACACTTTAATATTAATATAAGACAGTGGGCATAGCATCCACTGATGCAAATTAAAAACAGCAAATATGGCAGAGTGAACAAAAAACGTTAAAAACGGGACTGGTAATTACACCAGTATGATCGGTGCGGAGCACCGGGTGATCACTGGATCTAGTTAAGCACTACAGAGCGGGTCCGGACCAGTCTGAGTACTTACCCTGCTAGAAGCGTGGAGACCCGCTCCCACCAGCTGCAATAACTCCACAGGAACTGCCACCACGTGACCTCTACACGTTTCGTACGTAGTGCTTCGTCATACTGGTGTAATTACCAGTCCCGTTTTTAACGTTATTTGTTCACTCAGCCATATTTGCTGTTTTTAATTTGCATCAGTGGATGCTATACCCACTGTCATATTAATATTAAAGTGTTCATACCCCTTTGTGCTCCTGTCTGTCATTTATTTTCTCTGTCTGTGAGCTCCCCCCCCCCCGTGGGAGCTCACTCTTATAGGGGACGTGTGGAACCCCCCCTAGACTGAAGGTTGCAAGAGGGATTCCCCACAGTACCAACGTTAGCGCGGAGCAACATACTCTTTATAGTTGTAAGTCTGATTGAAGCTTTTATTAACCTGTACATTACCAGGAAAAGCACTCTGTATTAGATGTGTCACAATCATACTGCAAGCAAGCAAGTTCCCCAGAGAATGGGAGATGCTATGGAGTGAGCTTTTAACCATTTAAATGTGGGAGGGGGTGAGCTTCAACAAGATAGGAAGCGCCACCTTCTAATCACCTAAGACCAGCTGAACAAGAATTGTAAAACATACAGGACACCTGCAAGCTCATATTAAACCCCCAAATTAACCATGTTTATGTGCAGTGACTTTTTCTGTGGATTTGTGTTGTATAATTAGTTCAATTAATTTGAAGGAACACTGATCCAAGATCAGGTTCCACTGTTTCTCAAATTCTTGTGTTTCAAATCCAAATGAGGGAGCTTTTGTCATACGGAGACCTCGAGGGATCCTTTTGTTCATTTGGTAATTCTCCAGTGTAACTATATCCCACCATAATCTTAAGTCATGCGATATAAACTTTTGTAAGCGAAAAAATTGCGCTTTGAGATCTTGTGTATCCTCACATAGAATATTACAGTCCTGATCAAAAAGAGACTCCGCTTTTATAGTACTAGCTGCCAAGATGAAACAATTAAAGGCAAAATGAGAATTTGAACCTTGTGGAGACGTTATAGGTATATCCATACTGAATTGATTTGTCAAAATATCATGTGATGTCAATTGAATATTGAGTCCAGCAACAGTGTAGAGGAACAAAAAAGTCAAAGAAGAAACACTTAAAAGTATCACAATTGCTGAATAAAAATCCAGGGTTAATATTACCTGCTGGAACACTGGTGAGTCTGTGTAGATTGGTAATGAAAGTGTTCAAAGTGTGTGTCCGAGTTCAGGCGGTGTAGATATGTAGACCAAGATAGACCGTCTGGCAACTCCAGGTATACACACCATCTGGCTTAATAAGCCTGCGTTGTAATTGATAAGTGGAGCAATGGAAACAAGCCTGATGGAGGTATGGGGTTTGTAGCTGTGTGCAGTCCCGTTCCCAATGTGTGGTGATCGGCTGCAGTTGCACAGCTATACGGACGTTGATTTCAGCCTCGGCTACACACTGCTTCCCGAGATATAGGCCCCGGTATGGGGTGCCGGTATCCCCGCAATGTTAAAAGCCTCCGGTCACGTGACACGGAGGATTTTAACATGGCAGGGATACTGGCACCCCATAAGGGGGCCTATATCTCTGGAAGCTGGGTGTCCCCGAGGCTAAAATCAATGCGGTTCAGCTCAGGAGACCCCCTGCTCACGCATACTATGAATAAAAATAAAATATAAGCAGCTTCATTACCATAGCTGCTAGCCGCTAAGGCAATGAAGGGGTTAAGGCACAATTGCAGGTTTATTGGGGGCAGAGGGGGTGAGTGAAGACGGGACACTTGGCCCTTGACTCACCCCCTCTGCCCCCAATAAACATTACAATATGTACTACCCACCAATACTCAACTTACCACCCCCTGTAACCCCACATAAAAAACATTTTTTTTCTGCACTGGATTGATACAAGAGGCTGGCGGGGTCTTCGGGTGGTCCCCACGGGTGTCCGGGGGCCTCTAGGTGGTTACATATTTACATAGTTACATAGTAGATGAGTTTGAAAAATATGTACGCCATCAAGTTCAACCTATGCTAAATTTAGACAACAGGAACTTTATCCTATATCTATACTTACTTATTGATCCCATGTGGGGTCCTCGTGTGGTCAACGCGGTTATCCGGTGGTCTTTGGGTGGTTCCCGCGAGTGCCCGGGTGCCTCTAGGTGGTCCCCGTGGGTATCTGGGGGTCTCCAAGTGGTCCTTGTGGGTGTCCAGGGGCCCCACTGGGGTCCTCGGGGTGTCTGGGGGTCCTCGGATAGTCTCATGGGTGTCCAGGGGTCACCGCTGGCCTGCGGTATCAATCCTGTGCATTTAAAAAAATGCAATACATTCAAATAAATACACCCAGTACAGTAATGGGCAAAATTACTATTATTCAGATATGGATAATAGTGCATTTGTCCATTTAAATAAAACGTAAATCAGCAGCATAAAGTCAATTAAACTGGACCTACTCCTGTCAGGATGAAGGCTGTCCTCATCCTCATCACCGTTCTTGTCCTCCGTGGGCATCAACAGCAACATCACAATAAAAAATACAATCTTATGGCCCCTAACACCTTAATCACCGCTACAGTAATTAAGGGGTTAACCCACCCTCCCCCGCTGCCTACCCACCCTACCTGGGAACACCACCCCTGCTACTCATTGATCAATGGATTAACATATAAATGAAAGGCTGACAAAAGTCAATCATTCAAAGAAAGTACATTTTTAGTGGTGCACTCCAAAAAATTATTTTTTATAATTTACAGTGAATACAATATATTAAAAAAACTGTGAAGAAGTGATAAGAATAAAATTATTTAAAATAACACTTGGTGCTCTTGATATATGTTGTATCACTGCCGTATTAAATCATTCGCTGTAAACAATCATGCCATGGAAAACACAGAAAGTAGTACTAATAGTTACTACTCATGTAATGGGGTATGTGGATGCTGAGTTGCCTAAACCAACTAATCACAATTCTGCTATCACACACTTCATCATTACTGTACAATCAGAGGAAAGAAAAAATACTGAGTATTATACACCATAACCAATCCAGCTGATATCAATAACACAAAACTGCTTGCTATCCATATATCATCACTGTGTGTAAATGGTAACACCACCTGATGCTCAATTGTATTCACAATAACATCATAGAACCACTACATAGTGTCCAATTGCATTACTTGTAGCAAGGATAATTAACAACTGGTATTAACACATGGTAACCAAAAATGTCCATTAATGTGGATGCACATTGCCCATTGGATATATGGTGAATATGTTAGAGTGTTTTGCCTAAAACTGGTATATAAATGCTGTTAATGTTCACAGCGCAGCTCCAACATCGCTGCATAGGTTTAAACTCCTCTAATAATGATTAGATATAGTCATTGCATGATAGTACTTGTGCTGCAGAGTCCCTCATCTAGCTATACTGGCATATAAGAGCTGTTTCTAAAAACAGCACAGCTCTAACATCACTGCCAAGTTGTAAATTAAACTCACAAAATCTACTGATGGTAAGTATGTACAGCCGCGGCCCCTTTTATTCCCCAACATCTCCGAATTTTTTCGGGATTTTTTTCCGAATGCCACGCACTTCACTGCACTTCACGGCACTTCACTGCACTTCACCACGTTCATGCCGCATTCTGACCGCATTTATACCGCATTCATGTTGCATTCACACCCGCAGTTGATGCGCGGTTGATGAGTTTATTGATAATGGTTCGGATTTAATTGGTTGCAATTCTTCGCGTATTCGCCAGATGGCAGATATTCATGAATTGTAATGCGCATGAGCTTCAGTAATGTGCCGACTTGCAGGTGTTTAAAAAAATACCACAGTGGTCCATTGTAAATTGGCCTTGGGACTGAAGGAAGAAGTTACAATAATGTATCAATGTAGGCTTTTCATATTAAAAAAAGACAAGCACAGTTTCTGGTCTGGTTATTGTCCTGAGAGTCCCGCCATGAGTGCACAACTGCAGTCCGTGTTCCAAAAACCCGACAGAACGTACACTTATTTAATATGGGCCGCGATTAATGCAACAGATGATAAGATGGCAACAGTTGTTCAAATTTATCAGTATTTTATCGAAAACTATGACTTTTACAAATTTTCGCCAGATGCTCATGTGTGGAAGCGTGCAATAAGGAAAAAGTTATGTAGCGATCCATGTTTTTTTCGTATTGATCCCGATGTTATTGGAGGGTATTGGTGTGTATCACCGGGTTTTTCCCATATCTTTGATCGTGGATACTGCAAAAGGCGAAAGGTCGTGTTAAAACCAACTAAGAAACGTCAGTTGCTGGCAAGCAATGCGACAGCGACAGCGGCAGCTTCCAATAACGGTCCGACCGTCAGTGAAAACCTGGTGACCGGCAACCCTTGCTGTCTGTCCCCGCTCGGATACCTGCAGCCTGAGCCGGATTTCGCATACAGATTCGAGCAAGCTTGCATGTACCTAAGCGATTTCCAGCCTCATCAGCTGACTACAGGTGTAGTAGTCCAGCTGTCACCTGTCAACGACGTGTATGATCAAGAATACGGGACTGGCAGTGGCTCGGTGCCAGCTGATTGGGAAAGTCTATGGTGAGTAATGTTGCCGTATTGTTTTCTGTTTTTTTTATTTTGAAAATATCAATATCAATGCGATTCAAAAGTCAAGCGATTCTCCTGTAAGCAATATCATTGGCTGAGCAGCTTCTACAGTAGATACTGCACAATTGGTGAAAAGCTAGGTGCATGCGCATTGGAACCTTCTTGAAACGCATATGCGTGTCATCACATCGACGGTAGGCACATGCGCATGTGAACAGGAGACGTCCCCTGAGAAAATTATTGGTGGGACTGACTGTGGGAACTTCTTTAGGGGACTGACTGACCATTACAGTAAAACTTTTACTTTTTTTGTTCCTCAGAAAAGAAAACTTTGTCATCTCATGCGGAAAACGGCAAATGGAGGGATTTCGATGGATAATATCGCTTTGTGTTACAATGTCTGCACATTGCTGAATCTGAGTAAAAAAAAACCAAGTACCGGAGTCTACAGTTTAGTGGCCGTTGTTATTGATTAGGATAGAATACCTGAAACAGTATGCTGTTGTTTTCAGACCATATACAATACTTTTTTTTATATATACTGTATAATAAACCCGAAAAAATAAAAAGTATGCTCACTCCTCCTTCACCTTTTTAACTTGGGAGGTCATTTCACTTGCTGCAGGAACAAGACCTATAATGGTTCTTCCCCTCTTACAGAGGTAAAAGGAAGGGTTCACAATGTAGTGTAGTGTAGGACCTGCATTATTTTGGTTATACCTTGACGTTGGTATGCAGGCTTATGACGCCTTTGGCGTATTTAATATTATTATTATTATTGAAGTGTTTTACTTTATACTTTTCATCATATATGTTTTGTCAATTGGATGTAGCATTGGGCACACCCTGTCTATTGCTGGAGTAAGTACAAAAACATTTATTTACAAATACAATGTAAAAACATTTTAAGTTTACAGCAATTCAAAACATCAACAGGTGTATGGTTTACTGCTAGTGAAAACATTTATGTACAGAAAGTCAAAACATTTACAGTCAGTCAGGCCTGCACAACTCCAGTCCTCGAGGGCCGCAAACAGCCCCGGTTTTAAGGATAACCTTGAAAACTGGGCCTGTTTGCAGCCCTCGGGGAATGGAATTGTGCAGGTCCTGTGAACAGCAAGGAAAAACATTTCTTTATTAATACAAGTTAAAAGACGCAACATCTCCTTTATTAAAGTACAGAAAGTCAAAACATGTACAGCACAACAGTATGGTGTTATTAAAAAAAATTATTTATTCATAAAATTTAAAAAACGCAACATCTCCTTTATTAAAGTACAGAAATTCAAAACATTTACAGTAGGATGGTGTACAGAACAATCAGTCAGGCCTGCACAACTCCAGTCCTCGAGGGCCGCAAAAAGCCCCGGTTTTAAGGATAACCTTGAAAACCGGGCCTGTTTGCGGCCCTCGGGGACTGGAATTGTGCATGTCTTGTGAACAATAAGGAAAAACATTTCTTTATTAATACAAGTTAAAACACGCAACATCTCCTTTATTAAAGTAAAGAAAGTCAAAACATGTACAGCACAATAGTATGGTGTTATTAAAAGAAATCTTTATTCATAAAATTTAAAAAATGCAACATCTCCTTTATTAAAGTACAGAAAGTCAAAACATTAACAAAAACATTTACAAAAAATAAACAACAGTTGAACAGTCACGCAAATTCGTTCCCTCCAGATTGTCCTTCCAGGGCCGATGCCTTGTATGGCGCAAAATGCCATTAATGGAGTCTTGAACGATTTTCATTAAAGGACCTGTAATTGAAAAATAGCGCCGCAATTCCTCCACAATAGTCCTTCTTAAATTTTCAGGAAGCGCCCTTTTTTCACGATTTCCTTCATAGTTTACATTGTAGACCCACCCGCAGTACACCAAGTAGGACACGTGGTGCTTAAAAATGAACATGGCATACTTCTGGGGTAAACTAAGTGAACTTAAAGTGATTTGTTACCGGCGCTAACCACACCTAATCTGTGATAAAATAGTGCACAAAATTAAAATTCAAAATAAAATGTGTCAAGGTGATCACTGATCAAATTCTCAACCTTCCAGGAATGTGTACAGATTCCTTTCAATAGTAGCTTGTCCGGGATGGGAAGGGAGCGAAGATAGCAGGGATACACCATGAAAAATTAAAAATAAATGCATACAATAGTGTAATAAGTTCTTTTCAATCTGGATAAAACATGTATGTCTTGGCTCTATAGCAATGCCTACTTACAGCAGGTCAAAAGGTAAAAAGCATTGATCTACACAGCAGGTAAAAGGTGTCAGGATCTTCAGAGAGAGAGAAGCGGCAGCGTCATCAAAAAGGGATGGAGAAACGACCTGTGGATTTCCGGGCGAGAAGCGGCAGAGTTGTCTAAGTGTAATGGAGAAAGTGACCCATGGATTTCAGGGGCACCAGCGGCAGCATCGTCGAAGAGCAGTGGCGAAGATGGGCTGTGGGTTTCTGGGAGAGCGGCGGCAGCGTCGTGGACGAGTAGTGGAGAAGTATGGCTGTAGATTTCCGTGAGAGCGGCGGCAGAGTCGTCGAAGCATAAACGAGGAAGTGGCCCTCGGGTTCGATGGGTTGGCTGCCATTTGTTTTGCGTTGAGTGTGCATCACCGAATTTCTTCTTGACATAATAAGGCTTACGTGTATTTAAACCCTTAGTCTTTGGGGTCAGTAGAAGGTTTTCTTTATTGGCCTTAGCCTGTCGCTTTGGCCTTGGCTTGGAAACGGCTGCCGCCTTTCGCTTTTTCTGCGTGACAGGCACGGCAGAGGCGAGTGGCTTCTTGCGTCCGTAGAATCGGGGTTGATCCATGGAAGCAGATGGCACAATGCAGTATCTGGACAAGGGCAAGTTCAGATAAAGATCATCGAGTGGTGGGCTATGTAAAGTGTGTAACCTTTTATGCATGGCGACGAGGTACAGGTGTTGAAAGTGGGCGTACTCTAATGTGAGTCATTAACGTATAAATACACCATCCATTTTGTGGATTCACTGCACATTGAATACACATCGACTAAACATCGAATATACATTCTTGTGTTTGTATTTCTTTCTACTCGCAGCAATGCCTGTTAAAAAGATATCAAAGGATCTCAGCATGAGAATTAAGGAGATGTACACGAGCGGACAACGAATTGCAGATATCCAACGCTGGTTAGCTGCTTCTGGCCTCGTTGTGCCATCAACCACCGTGTGCTATCATGCACACGGAAAAACCAAACAACGCACAAGGACACCAACGGTAACTAACGCGTAAGTATTTTTATATAACTATATAATACAGTATATCTATTATTGTTTATATTGCTGCATTTTAATAGAACTATATATTGTGTAGATCTATCTCATTTTATAGTTATTTTGGTATATTTATATAACTACAGTATATCTATTGTTTATATTGCTGCATATTAATAGAACTATATATTGTATAGATCTATCTAATTTTATAGTTATTTCGGTATATTTATATAACTACAGTATATCTATTGTTTATATTGCTGCATATTAATAGAACTATATATTGTGTAGCTATATCTCATTTTATAGTTATTTCGGTATATTTATATAACTACAGTATATCTATTGTTTATATTGCTTCATATTAATAGAACTATATATTGTGTAGATCTCACATTTTATACTATTTTTACTGCAAATGATGTGCTGCACTGTAACTTACCTGATTGTTGTTTTTCTGTACTTTGTAGGGAAACAACTCTTCTGGTCGACAAAATAAGTGAAGAGAATGATGAGAAGAGTGCATTAAGGGTCAAATACATTCTGCAGCAAAATCACAATCTCACTGTATCCGAGACCAGCATAAAGAAGATGAGACGCAGAATTGGATGGAAATATGGACGTGTGAGGTTAGTACAGGACAGTACAGGAGGTAAAAGTGTTGTTTAAGAAACTGTACTGTACCTATAAAATTATTCCTTGTCATTACAGCGCGTACCCTATGATAAGGGATGTTAACAAGATCAAGGTAGTGGTCCAGACCCATGCATGGATCGACAGTGGAGAAACTTTCCAGGATTGCATCTTCACTGACGAGTCTACTGTTTCGCTGGAGAGAGTTGCCATCTTTGCATTCCACAAAAAAGGTCACATATCTACTGCACCGACACACTTTATTCGAGCAAATACCCGGTATGTACCTGGCAGATACCTGGAATGCGCCACTCCTCACCTCTAACAAGCCCCGTTGCATTTGCCTTCCCAGCCTGGGTTCATGCCTGGCTGATGGGCGGCTGATCTGTTAAATGATAATGATTAGGATTTAATAGGCTGCAATGCTTCGCGTGTCTACCAGATGGCATAAATTCATGAATTGTAATGCAGTATATATATATATACTGTGCAGTATTGCAGCCAGCGGGAATAAAATGCTTCAATCCCTGCTTGGAAAATAACTCAATGCACTCGGGCAGAAAACAGTCACAAACCTCAATACACCCGGGTATACCCGAATTCGTGGGACTAGCCAAGCTCGAATAAAGTGTGTCGCCAGTGTATGAAGCCACGTCCAATACACCCAGTGATTATGCATGTGTGGGGTGCCATCTCTAGGCGTGTACCAGGATGCATCGTCATCTTTGAAGGTACAGTAAAATGTATGTCACACGCTTTTTGCCTTATGCACTGTACTGTACTAGTGTGCAGTTTTTTGAGCACTTTTCTTTTCTTGTTATACTGTAGGAATCATGAATAAAGCTTTCTTCCAAGAGAAAATTGTGCCTGAGATTGTGGAATACATCACACGTGAGTTTCCGGATGGTCACTGTTTCTACCAGGACAACGATCCGAAGCACACGCGTCAACAGCGCGGTATCAACTGGGTGAAGACGCCAGTGGAGTAAGTGCAGTAACCGTGTCTCATTTTTTCCCTCTGTTTTTACTGTTTACTGTATCTCTTTAACTAGTTGTCCTTTTTTTCCCCCTCCAATGACAGATCGCCAGACTTCAATCCTATCGAAATGGTCTGGCATCATCTGAAGGACCATATCCGAAAAGTCGTGAAACCCTCCAAAAAGGATGAGTTGGCACAAGGCATACTGAGTTTTTGGAATGATGTACTCACCGTGGAACGATGCAATAAATATATTGACCATATTGCGACTGTGTTGCCCATTGTTATCGCGCGTAATGAGCAAGCATCAGGAAGGTAGTATGGTATAGTACTGTACTGTAGTATTGTAAGTACAGTATGATACAGGTAAGTATGGCACAGATTTTTTTTCCCTGAGAGAGCAGCACCATCCATCTGGTTACAAGTATTTAACAGTAGTAACAGTATACAGTAGTTCCAATATAGACTAGTTTGACAGTACTAACTGCATACTGTTGTCTAATATGTAGTAGCTATACAGTACACAATGCCATAATACAGTATGCACCTAACTGCTCAATTATTTTCTTTCCAGAGAGAGCAGCCCCAGCCATCTGGTTACAAAGTATTTAACAGTAGTCACAGTATACAGTAGTTACAGCATAGACTAGTTTGACAGTACTATACAGCACACAATGCCATAATACAGTATGCACATAACTGCACTAATTTTTTGATTTCTTGTCTTTTCAGAAAAAAAGGTTGGACGGGGGGAGAGTGGGGGGTATCATGTAAAGTTTGTGAACTGTTTGTACAGTTAAGTGTACAGTATCCAAACTGCAGTCATGATGTACACAAAACCTCTCCTCTCTCAATGAACTACTATTCTGTACACAGAATGAGGAAGAAGATAAAGACGGGAAAAAATATATTATTATATATATATTATTATATATTATTAATTAATATTATTATCAATGTGCATTATTCATGATTATCCAGCGGCCCTCAATTTTCATCTGACAGAAGAACTGAATAAAGACTGCATTTTGTAATATTCATGATTATTTTTATATTTGTATTTTTTGTTCCTGATAAAATAAAATAAATATTTCTTTACATTCATGATAATCATAATCATTGACAACCCCCCCCCCCCTCCACACCTACACCAAAGAAAAAGAAAGAATGACAAAAAGTGGTAATTTACTGCATCAACAACATGAATCTGATAATGTTTTTTTTAACTCTCAATTTCACAGTGCTGTGCAAATCAGATTTACATAACAAATTCGAGAAGGGATTATCAAAAGCGTTACCGTAAACAAAGTCTCAAAGGGTTTGGGGGGGGTGATGGGTGAGTCATGCGCAGTAATCATCAGCTAGCTCCCTTCAAAAAGAGGATTACAGAGAGGTGACTCTAAGCCAACAATAGGAAAATTAGGCACGCAGGCACAGAGAGGTGATGCTCGGCTAGGGACGGACGATTAAAAAGACAATGGCAAGCTTTAGAAATGGAATGGCTCTGGAGAGGTGTCTGTCGATAAGAGGTTCAAATCCTTGAGCGAGCCTTGTGTGTGTGTGGGGGGGAGGGGGATAAAGGCTACAGCTGCATGAAGGATTAGCTGTACTGCAGTTCAAAGAAATGGCATATTTTCAAAAGGCAGGTCATCATAATAATTTGATCCCTACACCCCCAAATACATAAAAAACGCAGTGTCGCAGTCAAAAGCTACAGCACAGATTGAATATCGTAATATCAAGATGGTTTAGGCGGGCTTGTGGAGAAAATAAAAATAAAAAATGAGGAGAAAAAAAAATATATATTTTTTTTGGTGGTCACTCACTCTTGAACTTCACAAGCAAGCAGTGGTGAACTTACAGACGCATGTGCAGTAATCATCAGCTATCAAGCAGGAATGTGATTGAAAGCAGAAAGACACACATTCAAAGGAATGGTGTGGGAGAGGTGTAGTGTACTGTAGATAAGATAAGAAGTTGAAATATTGCAGTGCAGTACAGTAAATTATCCTGTGTGGTTGCGGGGGCAAGCAACGGGAGAGCGCTGTATATGCCGAAATGTGATACTGTTACAGTACTGCACACGCCTATGCATTTCAACAATTTTCAATTGAGACATACAGCACTGCAAATGCATGTATAAATATGCAAATTTACAATTACTTCGCGCGCACACGCAGACTGTTTACTGACGTAGGTTGAACTGCTAAAGTATTAGACTTCGAAGACAACAGCTCGCGAATGCCCCTCTGAGTTTTTAGATGGTATTACAGTATTGCAGACAGTGCTAATAAAATACTAATATTACGAGCGCTAAAATACCGCAATACACTCCGGACAAAAAAAAATGCATCAGCCCGCAGTAATCAAAGTTGCGCCGCTACGGCCGCACGAGGCTAAAGGCGGCCGTCACTGTAGCGAGATGCATCAGAAGTACCAATAGCAATATAGCAATGTATTGTAGTATAGTACTGTAAAGCTCGGGGAGCCACGCTGGGATCAGAGTGCTCCCCAATCACCAGCACCACCATGGGCTTCCTTGCTCCGCTCGCGTCCGCCTCCCTCCATGCCGCCCGACAGCTGCACTAAGGCGTGTGCGCACACATGCACCATCTAAATAGTGCCGGTTCATGGCACGCATGGCGCGCACACTAATACACGCACGGAGGCGCGGCCACGCGCACGGGTGCACGCTCCAGCCTACTAGCCCTGCCTCCTCGCCCTCTAAGGTGTTCCTTGCACCTGCACTCTGCCTATTTCAACCCCTGAAGGCCACACACCTCCACCCTGCAGTTCTCCTATTGGACACCTTCTCCTACTTATGCTCAGCTGTGCCACTGGCATTTTGGCTGAGCATAGAACCAGTTCATGTTCTTATCACTCTCTGCCTCCCTAGTCCTGTCTTGTTTTGCAGTACTGCTCCTGTGTACCGACCCGGCTTCCTTATCAACTACTCCGAACATCTGGCTCCCGACCTTGGCTTACGGCATTCGACCACTCCGCTCTCCCCACTTCCGACCTTGGCTTATGGCATTCGACCACTTCGCTGTCTCTGCACCCGACCTTGGCTCACGGTTATACGACTACGTTCCCTTCTTCAAACCCCATACTCAGCAAACAGTACCTTCAACTATCCGTACCTCTCCTACCCTGACCCGGCTATTCAGACCTATCTACACTCAATACGTGTCCCCGTGGCTGTGGGTAGCGTCATATCCATTCCCACCCCAGCACCGTGGTCCCGCCTAGTTTGTGGTGTACACAGCGTAACAAGTACTTAGCTATTTAGTAGAATCCAAGATACTTCTTGCAAGAGACTTTTTGCACAACAGCGATGGCAGTCAGAGGATCGCGAGCACCATGTGACGTCACTATGCCTATGCGTTTCTCCCCAGGCGGAGCTTCGTCAGGGGCAGGTGAATACAGGTAACTCCCCTTACTGCGTTAATATTGTATCCATTCTATTGTGAATGGTGAACGCGTCACCAGGCTAATGAGGCATGTGACATAAGTCAGCCTATAGGATGGATCGGGGGAAGCTGATACAGGTCCGGTGAGGTATAGTGTACCCAAGTGGATCTCCTGTCTGGAGGGTAGTGGGAAGATACTAGTGTAAAAATCTATTAGAATAATAGATTATTACTTACACGGCCTTGTGCAAGTGCTGGTGCATTAAGGTTTCTTTTCCTTCTTTTTCTTCTTTCCGATGTGGAATTCTTCCTGCTTCTCTTGCGGCCGTCTCTCCTTGGGCTGGGGGACTCCTCCTGGCTCCTGCCTGGGTCCCTTCTGGTTCCTTGCAGAGGTCTCCCTCCCACAAAAAAAGTGGCCAATTAGATCAAAGCAGTGTGTGAGCATAAAATATGTACGAAAAGCTGTGGTGGCCAGAAGTGGGGAGAGGGAGGGTGGCTGATAAAAAACAGTAAACCTACAATCACTCACACGGGCTAGTGTGGGTGCACTCCTATAAGGGTATCTTTTCCTCTCTGCTGATGTTGTGTTATCCCTTATGTCCCCTCTCTCATCTCAATCCTGGTTTGGTAGTTGTTAGGTGTGGAACTCCCTGACAGAGGTCCAATAGCCGGATCCCTCCCACAGAAAACAACCAATTAGGTCACAGAGAAATGTAAACATCAATCAATGGTGTAATCTGTGATAACCCTAGGTAGGGGGTGGTGGGTGATAAACAATATAAACTAATATCACTCACACGGGCTAGAGAGGGTGCACACTGGTATGGGTGTCTTTTCCTCCCTGTAGATGGTATGTAGTCTCTTGTGTCCCCTCTGTGGCTGGGTGCTGGGCAGAAGTGGGACTCCTCCTCCGTGCAGGGGTGTAAAGAAAAACTGATATCTGCAATGGGGCTCCGACAATATTACTTTAATGTAGTAAAAACACATGAAAATAGCACTTACATCAAACAATAAATCATCCCCAAGTTGCAGCCTATCCTTAAGGAGTAATCTGGTGGCTCGTTGCAGGTGGCTCCCTGCTTCCGCGTCCAGGTGCAGGGCTGCAGCTCCACCTTCCGACTCCTCTATGGTGGCTGATTTGGTCCAAAAGTATGAGCAACGCTGTTGCAGGGTACATGCAACCACACACGCGGATTATCTTGATAAGGCTTATTTATTGAGCCTTAAAAACATACAGCACACAAAAACAAAATAGCTTCTCTTCAGCATACAAAAACAAAATAGCTTCTCTTCAGCAGACAAAAACAAAATAGCTTCTCTTCAGCATAGAAAACAAGGCAGCTTCTCTTCAGCATGCAGGACACAGACAGTTATCACACATGTACTTTGAAAAACAGACCATATAGCAGTAATCTCTTCAGTATATCAGTCCTGTCTCCTGACCAGCTAGCTTGCATGTGTGTACAGCCTGGGGGTTTTAAAACACCTTGATTATGCAGCTGGGGTCAGACTAATTAAGCAGCCCTTCTCAACTGAAACTTAACCTTGTCACTGCTGCACTGCAAGCCTAAACATAGGTTTGCCAGGTATATGGCTGGTGACGTTCATTCACCCTGTCACATTCCTACCCTGTTAGTGTGTTTCTGGGGCCACGCATGGCTGAAGCCCGATCATCCACCCCTTCTCTAGAAAAGATGTCAGCATTTGCATTTTCTTTTCCAGGCCTGTGCTGAATCTCAAATGAGAAGGGTTGGAGGGCCATATACCACCTGGTCAATCTAGCATTGGAGTCCTTTATACTATTTAACCACTTCAATGGAGCATGGTCCGTCACCAGAGTAAAATGGACTCCTGCCAGGTAATGCCTCAAAGCCTCGATTGCCCACTTTACTGCGAGGCACTCCTTCTCAATCACTGAGTTGTTTTTTTCCCTCGGGAACAATTTCCTACTCAGAAAAAGGATCAAATGTTCCACTCCCGCAAATTGGTGTGACAACACTGCCACTAGCCCTATCTCTGATGCATCGGTTTGCACTACAAAAGGCCTGTTGAAGTCTGGGCTTCTAAGGACGGGACCCTCTGATAGACACCTTTTTATGTCCCCAAAGGCTCTCTGACACTCCCTTGACCATACCACTTGTGTAGGGGCACACTTTTTTTGAGGTCCGTTAATGGGGCTGCAACTTCCGAGTAGTTGGGGATGAACCGCCGATAATACCCTGCTAAACCCAGCAGAGAGCGTACCTGCGTTTTTGTTTGGGGGGTCGGAACTTCTTTCAGGGCAACTACCTTGTCGGCTAGTGGCCTTACTTTTCCACCTCCCACTGCATACCCTAAATATTTCGTTTCCGCCTCAACTAAGGCACATTTCTTAGGTTTGGCTGTGAGCCGTGCCTCTCTTAGAGATGTGAGGACCGCTTTCAGCCTATTTAGATGGGCCTGCCAGTGTTTACTATAAATGACAATGTCATCTAGGTAGGCTGCGGCATATGTCCTATGGGGTCACAGCACTTTATCCATGAGTCTCTGAAATGTGGCTGGGGCTCCATGCAGTCCAAATGGCATTGTCACAAACTGGTATAAACCCATGGGAGTGGCAAAGGCTGTTTTGCACTTGGACTTTTCCTCAAAAGGTATTTGCCAGTATCCTTTAGTTAAATCCAGCGTGGATATATATTCCGCGTTACCAAGGACATCAATTAACTCGTCCACCCTTGGCATTGGATATGCATCAAACTTGGATACCGCATTGACCTTTTGGAGGTCCACACAAAATCTTACCTTCCCATCGGGTTTAGGGACCATAACTAGTGGACTACACCACTCACTGCATGATGCCTCAATCACTCCTAAGTGTAACGTTTCCTGTACCTCCTTCTCTACCAGGGCCTTACAACTTTCAGGCAACCTATAAGGACGGGAACGTACTTTTACCCCAGGTGCTGTCTCGATCACATGTGAAATTAAATTAGTTTGCCCTGGCAAATCTGAAAAAACATCATGGAATTGTGTAATTATTTCTAAGAAGTCTCCCTTTTGTTCAGAGAACAACTGTCTACCCATTGGGATTTTATCGTCACCCACGTTGTTCTCCCGTGGGGGCTGAGGACCCAAGTCTGTTTCCTCCTCCACTGGGTGGATGAATAGAGACCTCTGCATCTTCCAGAGTTTCAGCAAGTTTACATGGTAAATTTGTTTACCCTTCCTGGACCCTGGTTGAGCGATCTCGTAATCCACATCACCCGTGCGGCGGAGTACTTCAAATTGGCCCTGCTATTTGGCTAGGAGTTTGCTCTCACAACTGGGTAACAACAACATCACTTGATCTCCTGGGTGAAACACTCTCATACGAGCATTTTGATTGTAATGTCTCTCCTGACTGTCCTGGGCTGATCTAAGATTCTCCCTAGCAAAATGCCCGACCACATCTAGGCGCTTCCTAAGGTCCAATAATATTGCAGGGTATTCTTAGAAGGGGACCGCTGTTCCTCCCAGGACTCCTTTAGGAGGTCTAGGATACCCCGGGGTTGGCGGCCATACAGCAGTTCAAATGGAGAGAATCCCGTGGAGGCCTGGGGAACTTCCCACACTGCAAACAGCAGAAAAGGGAGAAGTTCATCCCAGGCTCTCTTCTCTGAATCTGCAAATTTTCTCAGCATCCCTTTTAGAGTTCGGTTAAATCTTTCCACCAATCCGTCAGTCTGTGGATGGTAGACTGATGTACGCACAGACTTGACCTCTAGTAATTTTAAGACATCCAGCATCAGTTTAGCCATAAAATTTGTACCTTGGGCTGCCAATATAACCTGGGGAAGTCCAACCCGTGAGAACAGCTCCAACAACTTGTTGGCTACTTGCTTCGCCGTTGCTGTTCTCAGGGAGAACGCCTCAGGATATCTTGCTGCATAGTCAACTATTACAAGAATAAACCTGTGTCCTTTCGCAGAAGGTTCTAGAGGTCCTACCAAGTCTACGAAAATCCTCTCAAAGGGAACTGACACCAAGGGTAGAGGAACCAAAGGCGCTGGTTTTTGTCCCTTCGGACTAGTTAGCTGGCACTCCGGATATGCCGCAGATAACTTAGCAATATCACTATGCATCCCTGACCAATAGAATTGGGATGAAATACGGTCCAATGTTTTATCCCTGCCCATGTGACCAACCCAAGGGACAGTATGGGCTAGAGTGAACACAGATTTAACAAACGCCTTGGGAACCAATATCTGTCTGGTGACCTCTTTTGTTTGTGCCTGCCTATTCACCCTATACAGGATATCATTTGATAATTCAAAATGGGGGAAAACTATCACCCAATGTGCATTCAAAATCTGCTCATCAATTTTTACCACCTTATCATACTGTCTAGCAAGGACTGGGTCTTCCCTTTGCCTCTGGCGAGAATCACAGAGGTATAGGTCTGGTAAATCTCCAGGGCCCATACCTCCCCCCCTCCTTCTGGCCATCCCCAGTCATCACTTGTGACTTCTGGCTACTAGAAAGGTCACCTTGAGAACCAGATTTCTGCAACCAGTCCTGTTTGTCAGAGCGTCTTTGCTTCCGAGTCTTTTGAACCCGGCCTCTACTGGGAAAAAGGTCTGCCGAGAAGGGGAACAGTTTACCAGGGTTCTCCTGAGCCATAGAATAAGGCTCCTCGGGAGAGAGTGGAGCCATTATCTCCGAAAAGAAAGGCCAGTCCCGGCCGAGCATAACGGGGGCAGGGAGCAAAGGAGCGACTCCTACTTCGAGATAGGCCTCCTGACCTTTTACCTGTAGCCGGATTTTGGCCGTCGGATACTGTTTTACATTGCTGTGTATACATTCTATACTCCATGGGGAGTCAAAAGAACACACTTTAGGCGGTAACAGTTCCTGAAAGACCAGAGTTTTCCCAGAGCCCAAATCTACAAGGGCCTGGACGGTTTTACCCCCAACCTGGGCTGGAAGTAGCCAGGGCTTGTCATTTTCTCCAGTGAAGGCGGAGGCGAAGGTCCTGCTGGAAGAACAATCCATTTTTGGACAGTCCACATGCCGGTGGCCTTGTTCTCCCCAGGCGGAACATGGAGAGGGTTCCCTCGCAGGAGGGTGCTGCGGATAACGCTCCGCTGGACCGGATACTGGAGACCAGGCATCTGGTGGGTCCTGTGGGTGACGTCCTTGGAGGTTCCTCTCATTTGGCGACAAGCCGTCATCAGGAAGGGGATGAGGGTCTCGGCGGTACCCGGCATTTTGACTTCTTCCTTGTTGGAAGGACTGCTCCTTTCGGGGAAATTAGCGGTTGCATATGGAGGGGCCGTAGTTTCCCCATTGTTCCGATCTCCCTCTTTGGGTGCCTGCAAGTGCTGGTGAAGTTGGATCCGTCGGGTCCAGGGCACTCACCTGGTCCTCGGCCGCAAGGAAGTTCTCAACGAGTCGGACCGCCAAAGCTAGGGTTTGAGCAGCATGGCGTTTTACCCACGGGCATGCAAAAGGGGATATTATCTGTAGGAATTTTTCCAAAACAAATTGCTCAAGAATTGCCTCCTTAGTGCACTCCTTGGGTTGTATCCAGCAGTTACACAAGTCCAATAACTGCTGAGCGAGTACCCGGGCTCACATCAAAGCGGTGTACTTCAGGTTCCGGAACTGCTGCCAGTAGGTCTCTGGGATCAGACCTAAGCGATCCAGTATGGCGGCTTTAACTTGTTGGTAGTCCATTGCCTAATCTGATGGGAGGCCCTGATATGAGGCCTGGGCTTCTCCTTTGAGGAGCGGGGCCAAAGCAGTGCCCAGTGATCTGCAGACCAGCCCTGAAATTCGGCAACACTTTCAAACGTCAGTAGAAATGTCTCTGGATCCTCGTTTGGAGCCATTTTCCTCAGGAGGACCGGGGGTTTGTTTGCAAGTTCTGGACTGGCAGACCCCTGGAATTGGGTGAGCAGCCTGGCCATCCGCTCCTCCTGTGCTGCCTGCTGCTGGGTAGGAGCTGGGTTTGCCGCTGCAATAGTCTTTCATCTCTCTCTGCTTGTAGTTGGGCCTGTTCCTGCATAACAGTCCCTGTTCTTTGGTCTGCTCGCACAGAAACTCTTTTAAAAATTCTTCAATTTTTCTCATTTTTGTGTGTGTGTGTGGCTTTTCAACTGCAGGGGCCTCTCAATATCCCAGCACTTCTGACACCATATGTTGCAGGGTACATGCAACCACACACGCGGGTTCTATTGATAAGGCTTATTTATTGAGCCTTAAAAACATACAGCACACAAAAACAAAATAGCTTCTCTTCAGCATACAAAAACAAAATAGCTTCTCTTCAGCAGACAAAAACAAAATAGCTTCTCTTCAGCATAGAAAACAAGGCAGCTTCTCTTCAGCATGCAGGACACAGACAGTTATCACACATGTACTTTGTAAAACAGACCTTATAGCTGTAATCTCTTCAGTATATCAGTCCTGTCTCCTGACCAGCTAGCTTGCATGTGTGTACAGCGTGGGGGTTTTAAAACACCTTGATTATGCAACTGGAGTCAGACTAATTAAGCAGCCCTTCTCAACTGAAACTTAACCTCGTCACTGCTGCACTGCAAGCCTAAACATAGGTTTGCCAGGTATATGGCTGGTGACGTTCATTCACCCTGTCACAAATGCATTTTGCCTTTGAAGGGCTTCCTCAGGCTCCGTAGATGGGTCTGGCTTAGACCTCGTAGTGTTTTATGCTAGGTCTAGCCAATCCCATGGCATAATCGCGTCTTTGCACAGTTACTAGGTGATCTAGACTGAGAACGAGTGGCCCACGCATCCTCCACTTCTATTAATAGCTGAACTGATGTGCACATGGAGTCACAAATTGTGACATGAAGCATTATGCTAATGATATAGTGTGGTGATTACCTAATCTTGCCTAATGTAGGTCGAAAGGAAATAGTGACAATTAAAATGGTGCAGTGAACACCGATGTTAGTGCAGACATATACAGTACAATAGTGCAGACCATATAAATATATGTACAAACAATAGTCTCTAAATAGGTCTCACTCACAATGGATGGAATAGTTACAGACGTGTCAGAGATCCATCTCTCTCTGACAGGAGCCCTTTGATAATGGAAGCCCTCTGATACTGGTAATACTAGAGCTGTACATCTGATGTGCTAGATGTGTCCATAAATGCTGAGTGTACCTCCCAAGGATATAGTGAAAGAAAGAGAGCACACAATGGTATAGTACATAGGGGTATAATGTGGCACAAAAAACACACAGGTAATGCACTCACATTTGTTCAATGATTTTGGACGTTGGAGAGGACCGTTGGTGACTCGTGGGGAGACGCCGCTGATACAGTCACTCAGAGATCCTTCCGCATGCGTCACATCCGGTGACGTCACTTCCTGTGATGCGGCAGTCCGGGCGGAAGACACTGTCTACCGTTACGATCTCTACAGCTTGTTTGCCAGCACCTCCTCACACCAATTCTGAGGAAGTTGCAATAGCTACGAAACGCGTAGAATCTGACTATCCTGTTGGAGGACATTGTTTGGGGAGAATTGGTGTGAGGAGGTGCTGGCAAACAAGCTGTAGAGATCGTAGCGGTAGACAGCGTCTTCCGCCCTGACCGCCACGTCACAGGAAGTGACGTCACTGGATGTGACGCATGCGGAAGGATCTCTGAGTGACTGCATCAGCGGCGTCTCCCCACGAGTCACCAACGGTTCTCTCCAACGTCCGAAATCATTGTACAAATGTGAGTGCATTACCTGTGTGTTTTTTGTGCCACATTATACCCCTATGTACTATACCGTTGTGTGCTCTCTTTCTTTCACTATATCCTCAGGAGGTACACTCAGCATTTATGGACACATCTAGCCCATCAGATGTACAGCTCTAGTATTACCAGTATCAGAGGGCTTCCATTATCAAAGGGCTCCTGTCAGAGAGAGATAGATCTCTGACACATCTGTAACTATTCCATCCAGACCTATTTAGAAACCATTGTTTGCACATATATTTATATGGTCTGCACTATTATTTCTTCCACTTCTTTTCCCTGCATATCATTTCGGGATCTGAGTGCTCCCCCCACCTGGAAGACAACGCAAGAATTCTGGACCTGGACAGTCCTTTAAGGGTGTAGAGTTGTTGTTTATATTATTCACGTTTGGTGAAGGATATTTTATTCACTATATTTATTTATATATTTTTGAAGTTCACATTTACATATCACTTTAATATTTTCACTATTAGAAGCGCCTGGTATCATTTTTCTTTGTTGCATATACAGTACAACCCTAGATATAGAAACTGACATTAAGTAACAAATATACACTAACAGAGCATATTCTAGTGAGTGAGCATAATCGTAGTGTGGTGGCCAATGGGACACATATATATATTATGCAAGTGCAGTAATACAAAATAAATAAAAAAATAAATATGTATACAATCCAATCAAACAAAAAATAGTACAAAGTGAGAATGTCCAGAATAGTAACAGTAATGCACGAACAGACAAAAAAACTCTAACTTAAGGTGGGCACTACTGATGCGCCTGGTGACTTGTGGATGAAGCATGTGGTGGTAAAGAACTGCTATGCATAATGGTGTGATACAAATTATGATTATACACATTTGAGAAAAAAATAGATTTTATAAAGTGTCTGTACAAGTCTACCCTCAACCTAAATGGATTCTAAAGGTCTGTGAAGGAGAGAGGGGGAGAAAAGTACAGATATTATAATGATTGTACAAATGCGGTAAATACACAAATATGGTGATAAAAAAATATCATATCAACTGCAGACGGCTGAAAAGTGCCAGGTGCAAGGTAGGTGGTGACACAGTGTGGGTGTCGGGCAGAGGTGACAACTACATGTCTACAGTGAGTACGATAAATAAATGGCAATAAATAGTAGAAGATGATAGAATGCGTATGGCGCCTAGTGGTAATTAAAATGACCTGTCCTGACGTAGGGGATGGTGCTATACAAGCTGCCAGGGGAAAACCATATAAAAGTCTAAAAAATGGCTAAAACGTGGTAGTCTAAGTCTGAGATAAAATCGTGGGATAAAAGCAATAGAGGGTGTGGGGTGGGAGACCTACTGGAAGCTATATAAATGCCCCAAAGTCTACATCTATGTTCAGACCCCTAGAGGTCAGCGTCTTCAGTCTATAGATCCAGTAGTTCTCCCGTTGACAGAGTTTAAGTAATCTGTCCCCACCTCTCCAATGAGTGTCCACCCTCTCAATTCCTTTGTAGCTGAGGCCCTCAGGGTTTCCTTCATGGAATAAGCTAAAATGTATTGAGACATTGTGTGTCATGACCTGTTTGCGTATATTGCCCATGTGTTCCAGTACGCGGACCCTCAGGGATCTCGAGGTACGGCCCACGTACTGGAGACCACATGGGCATGACAACAGATACACAATAAATTCGGTACGGCAATTTAAAGTCTGTTTTATTTTTAATTTCTCCTGGGAGACATTAGAAATGAATTCTGTTTTCTCTCCTTTAGATACTTGCTTGAAAGCTTTGCAACCAAAGCATCCGAAAAAGCCCATTGGTGGAGGTAGCCAGCTTTGACTTTTCACTGCTTCCTCATTTCTGAAAGCGCTTGGGGCCAGCTTGGATTTGATACAAGGTGCCTTCCTGAATTTCACCCTAGGAATGGAGGGGACATGGTCCTTCAGGACAGGGTCCATCTGGACAACATGCCAATGCTTTTTTTATGATATCCTGGATTTTGGCAGCATCTGTATTATACATTGTAATAAAAGGTGTTTTAAAACTGGGTGTTTCCCTTTTTGGTCCGGGTCTCAGCAGATTGCTATGTGGCACTATCTTAGTTTTCTCCACTGCTGCCTCAATGAGGTTAGGCTGGTACCCTCTCTCTAAGAACCTCCCCTGTAGCGTGTGGACCTGCTCCTGAAACACCCTATCCTCGGTGCAATTCCTCTTCATTCTCCGAAATTGGCCATAGGGTATGTTGCTGAGCCACTTAGCGTGATGGCAGCTGGAGGTAAGTAGATAGTTATTGGCACCTGTGGGTTTGAAGAAAGTTTTGGTCTTGATTTCCTTGTTCTCTACATAAATCGTGAGATCAAAGAAATTAATACTTTCCTGGCTATGTTCTGATGTGAACTCCAAGTTGATACTGTTGCTATTAATGTACCTAATGAAATCCCTCAGGGTCTCCTCTCCTTCCTTTCATATGAAGAGCACAAGCATAAAACACCACAAGGTCTAAGCCAGCCCCATCTACAGAGCCTGAGGAAGCCCATCAAAGGGTGAAACGCGTTGCTCATACTTTTGGACCAAATCAGCCACCATAGAGGAGTCGGAAGGCGGAGCTGCAGCCCTGCACCAAGATGCAGAATCAGGGAGCCACCTGCATCGAGCCACCGGACTACTCCTTAAGGACAGGCTGCAACTTGGGGATGTTTTATTGTTTGATGTAAGTGCTGTTTTTATGTGTTTTTACTACATTAAAGTACTATTGTCGGAGCCCCATTAAAGACATCAGTTTTTCTTTACACCCCTGCACGGAGGAGGAGTCCCACTTCTGCCCAGCACCCAGCCACAGAGGGGACACAAGAGACTACATACCATCTACAGGGAGGAAAAGATACCCATACCAGTGTGCACCCACCCTAGCCCGTGTGAGTGATATTAGTTTATATTGTTTATCACCCACCACCCCCTACCTAGGGTTATCATAGATTACACCATTGATTGATGTTTACATTTGTCTGTGACCTAATTGGTTGTTTTCTGTGGGAGGGATCCGGCTATTGGACCTCTGTCAGGGAGTTCCACACCTAACAACTACCAAACCAGGATTGAGATGAGAGAGGGGACATAAGGGATAACACAACATCAGCAGAGAGGAAAAGATACCCTTATAGGAGTGCACCCACACTAGCCCGTGTGAGTGATTGTAGGTTTACTGTTTTTTATCAGCCACCCTCCCTCTCCCCACTTCTGGCCACCACAGCTTGTTGTACATATTTTATGCTCACACACTGCTTTGATCTAATTGGCCTCTTTTTTTGGGGGAGGGAGACCTCTGCAAGGAACCAGAAGGGACCCAGGTAGGAGCCAGGAGGAGTCCCCCAGCCCAAGGAGAGATGGCCGCAAGAGAAGCAGGAAGAAATCCACATCGGAAGGAAGAAAAAGATGGAAAAGAAACCTTGATGCACCAGCACTTGCACAAGGCCGTATAAGTGATAATCTATTATTCTAATAGATTTTTACACTAGTATCTCCCCACTGCCCTCCAGTGTACTTGGGTACACTATACCGCACCGGACCCCTGTCAGGAGCTATTACCATTTGCAACTTGTACTGCATTATTCCTCACCCTGTGCTCCCCCATTTTTTCTGTGTTCCAAACAGGGACCCTACCAACAAATGTAAAATGGAACTTTATTCCATATTGCGTGATGGTCTTGATCATAAACTCATTGGTATAAAAGAGCACAAATTTATGCATATCAAAATGTCAACCATAGCCACGTTCTACACACTTCCCAAAATACATAAGAACCAGGAGAGACCCATAGTGTCGGGCAATAAAACCTTACAGAGAACAGTAGTAGATATCTTGATAAGATCTTGCGGCCATTTGTTTTGGCATTACCGTCCTATATTAAAGACACCAAGGATACTTGTATCCTTTTAAGACTGAACGGCATCACTACTGATAATGATACTCTGTTAGTCACACTAGATGCTGAATCTTTATACAGGTGCACCGACAAGTATTCTAAAACTTGCCTTGAAAAATCTTTGGCAATCACCAACAATACCCCAGTAATGCTGCAACATTTTCTGTGACATTTCTGCCGATAAACTAATGGCCCATCGGATTAACACAGCAGGGGTCCCAGGCAGTCCCATTCAGCTTGAATGGGACTGCCAGGGACCCCCGCTGTGTTAATCCAGTTTGAATGGGACTGCCAGGGACCCCCGCTGTGTTAATCCGGTGGGCCATTAGTGTAAGGAATCCGTTCCTGGTTTTGGCTGGAGCTCACTCTTGCAGAGTTCGTGAGCTCTTAGACAGACCTTCCCTTGGTTTTGCAAGCACTATCACCTGTGCTTGCAATCACTGCAGCTCTGTCTCTCTGCCCTGGCATTGGAGGAATTCCCACACACCCCTGTCTTGGGATTGGCTATCTGCCTTCTTATTCTGGGCTTTCCCTTTTCCTCATTGCTGAGCATAACCCAAGGTTCACTTGGATGTAACTGTGTTTGCCACAAGCTACTTTGACTTAGACTTGCCTTGTTCCAGAGACCTGCTGCATTCACTCCAGGTCTGCTTCCTGGCTCCTCTACTGAAGCACTGGATCCCCAGTGCTAATCTTGCCTTGTTCCGGAGACCTGCTGCGTTCACCCCAGGCGGAGGTCTGCTTCCTGGTTCCTGTCATGATTGTAATAATGAAATGTGTGATAGCAGACTTGTGATTAGTTGCTTTAGGCAACTCAGCATCCACTCATACCCCATTACATGAGTAGTAACTATTAGAACCACTTTCTGTGTTTTCCATGGCATGATTGTTTACGGCGAGTGATTTAATACGGCTGCAATACAACATAGATCAAGAGCACCACGTGTTATTTTAAATACTTTTATTCTTATCATACTTTTTTCACTATATTGTATTCACTGTAAACTATAAAAATAATTTTTTTGTGCACCACTAAAAATGTACTTTCTTTGAATGATTGATTGACTTTTGTCAGCCTTTCATTTATATGTTAATCCGTCAATTTGAGTACATAGGTTGCACCCCTTTGTGATAAATAGGTTTAACATTTGTCAATTAGTATTACATTGAGTGAGCGGTGTGCTCTGTCTTTTGTTTGTGTCATTGATCAATGGGTATCGGAGGTGGCGTCCCTGGGTAGGGTGGGTGGTCAGCGGGGGAAGGTGTGTTAACCCCTTAATTAATATAGCGGTAACTAACCGCTAAGGTGATTAAGGGCCATTAGATTGTATTTTTTTATTGTGATGTTGCTTTTGATGCCCACAGAGAACAAGGACAGTGATGAGGATGAGGACAGCCTTTATCCTGGCAGGGGTAAGTGCCAGTTTCATTTACTTTATGCTGCTGATTTATGTTTTATTTTATATGAGCAAATGCACTATTATCTATATCTGGATAATAGTAATTTTGCCCATTACTGTACTGTATGAATTGGGTGTGGGAAGGGGTATTTATTTGAATGTATTGCATTTTTTTTATATTCACAGCTTTGATACCGCAGGCCAGCGGGGAACCCCGGACACCCACAGGAACTACCCGAGGACCCCCAGACACCCACGCAAATCTTTTCATGTCAGTATGGGAAGAGGGCCAAATTTGGTCTATTGCTGAGCTGGGTGCAAATTTGGTCCTATGGCGGAGATTTATTGACGACGTCATTTTTATTTGGAGAGGAGATGAAGGGAGTCTTTTAAAATTCATTTCATATATTAATGATAATGATTTAAATTTAAGATTCACCTGTAATTATAGCAAGAATAGAATTAATTTCCTCGACTTGGTGATTTACATTGAAGAAGGCACCATTAAGACGATGTCACATTTTAAGGATGTCGACAAGAATAATTATATATTACAAACAAGTTGTCATCACCCAAGTTGGCTTCAGAATGTGCCATATAGGCAATTTAGAAGAATGAAAAGAAATTGTACTGATGATGCAAATTTTAAGCTTCAAACCAAATTTCTTGAGGAAAGATTTTATGAGAAAGATTATGATAAGCAAGTTGTTCAGCGAGCACGACAAAAAGTAGAAGATATAGAAAGAGATGATTTATTAAAAGATGTATTAAAGAAACAAAAACAAGACAACAATGATTTTAATTTTTCTTTTATTGCCAATTATAATAGACAAGCTGGAAAGATTATTAACATTGTAAATAAATACTGGCATATAGTTAAGAATAACCAGATTATAGGAGATATGGTTCCAGATAAGCCAGTAATTATATTTAAAAGGGCAAGAACACTAAAAGATCAACTTGCACCTAGTGCACTGCCAAAAAACAATGTAACAACAAACAGAGGGTTGCCGAATATTAAAGGCTTTTTTGGCTGCACTACGTGCAAAGTTTGTACTCATCGAGCTATTAACAAGCATTAATTTGTTTCTAATGTAACCAAAAAGAAGTATTCTATCAGAAAATATATTACTTGTAGAACTAGTTATATAATACATCTTATTGAGTGCCCATGTGGGTTACAATATGTTGGTAAAACTAAGAGACAAATGAATATCAGAATATTAGAACATATTGGTAATGTGAGACGCAAAGTTATGACCCATCTTTTGTCTGAACATTTTATTAATAAACACCAAGGAGATATATCGGGCTTTAAATTTAGTGCCATAGAACATGTTCTCCCTCATTGGAGAGGGGGAGACAGAGATCTTGAACTAACAAAAAGGGAATCTTTTGGATATTCACATTAAAGACGTTAGTTCCAGATGGCCTAAATGCTGAGCTTGATATAGGTGTATTTTTATAGAGTTTTTATAGAGTTAGTATGTCCTTTTCCAATGTTTTTTATATATATTTTTAACACATAATTTTAAAATGTTGGATTTATTGGATGTTAATTATGTTTTCTTTCTTGTTCTCTTTTCCGTTTGTAATTATTAGGTATCAACAATCGCCGTTTATATAAGATATTGTTTTATTTTTTGTGGCTATGTTGTTTTGGGGGCAACATAACCATAATATATATTTATATATATATATATATATATATATATATTTTACTATATAGATTAACATTGTTTAGTTCATTTGTATAATACTTATTTTAGTATTCAATTACTTATTTTTATCATTTTATACATTTTATACTTTGAAATTAGTATTTCCAAATTGTTATGGTATTTAATGCTTATGTTTTAGACATAGTTTCGTACCTTACACAGGAAATATATGTTTACGTGTTATTGGACCAATTAGAATTGTGTAAGAGACGTTACGATTGCACCAATCATAGCTAAGTATAGGGTATATATATTTAGCTATTAGCATGTTTTAGCCACTCCTGATGAAGACGTCATCACGTCGAAACGCGTAGAGTTTGGCTCGTTAGCCATCTTAGAGGAGGAAGAGAAGCAGAGGGATTCTTGGTGGTGTCCTTCATTCCGGCGAGCTGTGACAACACGATCCGGAAGTGACATCACGGTGACCAGACGCACGTGAGAGCTGTGAGCAGTTTGTACCGGGCGGTGAGAGTTGCGACACACTGAAAGACCCATCTGTTTACTGCCTTTACTTTTTAGACCTATGTAAGCCTCCACTTGTGACCTTTAATTGATTAATTTTGTTATTCTATCTGCACCATGGCTGTTCTCTCTTTTCTCTCAGATTGCTGACCGTTTATACCACACCATCCAGACTGGGATGATTCACAGTTCCAGATTGGCACATACAGTATGCTCATTTTTCTACTTCTTTTGTGAGTAGGAATTTGGAAGCTCTTTATATTTTTATTGACACGTTGTTACTGTATTACACTATCCACATTTCTTCTTTTTTTGGGCATCCACGACGCTCCCCTGGATTTCGATCAGCAGTGCACCTACGGAGACCACCTGAAGACCCCTGTGAGTCCCCCAGACACCCACAGGGGCCACCTGGAGGCCCCTGGACACCCGCGGGAAGCACCAAAGGACCCCCAGACACCTGCAGGGAATACACGATGACCCCCGTGGCCTCTGGTATCAATCAGGTGGGTTGTATATTTGTGGGTAGTACATATTGTAATATTTATTGGGGGCAGATGGGTGAGTAAAGGGCCAAGTATCCCCTTCACTCACCCCCTCTACCCCCAATAAACCTGTTATTTTGCTTTAACCTCTTAATTGCCTTAGCAATTATGTAATTTATTCACTAGAATGTCGGTGTGGGCTTCAATACTTAGGGAGGTCATGCAGGCCCCTCAAAAGAAGATTTGCTGAGCATGGGTACAACATTAAATGACGGTTAACCACACACAATGTGTCCAACCATTTTAAAATGGTCCATGGACAGGACCCCAGAGGTTTGATATGTAAGGGGATTGCGCACCCGAAAGCACTTCCGAACAGGAGACGAGGTAATCGAGTTACGCAAATCTCCCAAAGAGAATGTTTTTGACTATACCAACTGCAGACACTCACTACTAGAGGTCTTAATATACAGTAGACGTCGACCTAGGCTTTTTATGTGATTAATTTTTAGCTGCTGTCTTTTTCCATGTGGTTGAACATATGTACCCCTCAGTTGGGTTATTAACCCCTGTGGATACTATTGACAATTCAAATTTTTTAATTCATATTTGTAATCAATATTTTAGACATATAGGGGGCTATGCACTAAGCAGTGATAAGTCGTTTTAAGAACGCAAAGTGCTCTTAGAACGTGATATTCCACCGAACGCGATTCACTAAGCCACGCAAACAGGCACTTTGCGTTCTTAAAGTGGCTTTTTTCAGGAAATTTTTCAAAGTCCAACTTTGCTTGTACGATAACCTGTTTGCGTTCAATTCTGCCCTTCTCCAGGATTCACTAAGCTATGCAAAGTTATCGTACACGAAAGTTGCATTCAACAAAGCTCGCCAGCTAAAGGCAGGTGATAAAAAAGCTGGACTTTGAAAAATTTCTTTGTTTACATTTTTGCATGCGCAACACCTATACAACAGGCCGGCGGGTGTCCCCGGCTGACCCCGCGGGGGTCCCCGAGGGAGGCCGGGGGCCCCCGCAGCCATCCCGGGGTACCCGCGGGCCTGGGGTACCAATGTTGTGCCTCCAAATAAATAAACAATATTTCTAACTAAATACACCCCCCTCCCTCCGCAGGGCTGTGGGAACCATTTGACGAAAATGTGATGTCATAGGCCTATAAAAGCCTATGTCGTCTCATTTTGAAGGCAGACGCCGAGGAGGATGGACCTCCTAAAGAAGAAACAAGACCAGGGTGTGACCGAAGAAGACCCCGGAAGAGAGCATAAGAAGAAAGAAGATAGAAGATAGAAGAATACAGATGAAGACCCCTTGACGAAATGAATTAAAAAAAAGAAGACACACGTGGATTGTAAGGGTTTATTATTTTATGGTTACCTTTGGATTGGTTCTAGAGCTTCCGGTTCCCCTGGATTTCGGTGAGAGAGCATCTAATGGTAAGTAAACAAAAGAAAAGTTTATTATTTGAACTTTTACAGATTTTTAAAAAAAAATTATTCATGTTTTTTTCCTATTTAATGCCCCTGAATTGATCTATGTCCCTATGGATATACATACATTCAGGGACACTGAATGGGTGTATTGTATGTGATTTGTGGATGTAAATGCATTGTTTTTTTATGCTCTTTTATTGCCCCTGTATGTTATGTATATCTAGATGGATAGACATACAGGGATAATAAATGATTGTTTTGCTAATGCTTATGTTCTTTTCATTTTTCACATTTCAAATGTATTTAACAGCTTTATTTATACATTGGTGTGTGTAATGTAATTTTTATTTAGTTGCATGTAATTTTTAATGGTTTATTTCTGGTAGTTATATTTGATTGATGGTGGTTACTTTGAATTAGAATTATTTTGGCAGTGGTTTGGCATTAGGAATTGAATAGGGATTTGTGTAATTGATTTGGATTGTATTGTAATTGGTTTAGGAAATTGATTGATTGAAGTAAATTTATTGTATTGCTTACTTTCTATTTGATTTTGTGGATGGCATTGGTGGTTAGGGGACATTGTTCATAGTGTATTTTATTTTGAAATTGATTTTGCATAGTGTTACATGATGCACAGATTAATTGCATCATGTACACACTCAAATGCAATTGTTTGAGATTTGATATATATTTGTCTAGGTGCTGGCGTGTTGGGAGAGGAGCTTTCATTTATTTTTAAAACTGCTGGTGTTTTAATGTGAAGATGAAATGTGCTGCTGGTTTAATTTTATTACAATGTGCTGATGTTGAGATTCTGATGTCATGTTTTTATTTATACATGCGTATGTAATCCTTAACCATTTATTTGTATATTAGTGTTATATATGTATACTTATGTATGTATGCATATATATATATATATAAATATATATATATTATATTATTACTATACTCACTCTCTCTCTCTTCTCTACTCTCCTCATCCTCTCTCGTCTCCCTCTCTCTCTCTCTCTCTCTCTCTCTACTCTCTCCTCTCTCGTATCTTATTAGTCTCTTCTGTCTGCTCTGCTACTGTTCTGTCTGTCTGTCTCTCTGTCTGTCATGTCTGTCTGTCTGTCTCTCTTCATGTATGTATGTATGTATGTAGGGTTTCTCAACCCTTTGAGAAAGTCACAGCACGTGACGAAACGCGTTAGGAACGAACTGCGTCATCACGCAAGCGATGATGGCCGTATCAAGCGCTGATACACATGCGGCCCAGCAGAGATTGGAGATTTTCCTAAAACTCAAAGACTGCATCATTGATTTTAAGGAGCCTTTCTACTCATGCACCAGAGAACATCTACCAGCAGCTTCAAGTGAGATTTGGACTGCAGGGTCTAGAGGCTGAATGACCAGAGTTGGCGGTGATATATTTCACACACTGCATGATTTTAACCTACCCTTGTGAGTGGATTTTCTATCCCCCCCTCCCCTTTCCCAATAAATGTACTGAATTATGCTATGGGGCGTGCGCTCTCTCTCTTTTTTCTTTTCTAATATATATATATATATATATATCCCACTGTTCAAAAGAATGGGGGCAGGGTGGGTTAACCCCTTAATGACTATAGCGGTTAATCACCGCTAAGGTGATTAAGGGTTTAGGGGACATTATATTGGCTCTTTTAATTGTTTTGTATTTTTGCAGCACCGGAGGGACATGGGCAGGATGAAGATGAGGATGAAGACGGCCTTCATCGTGGGTGACTGGAAAAGGTAAGTGTAATATGTATTTACTGTATTTATTGTAATTTATATGTATTTAAAATGGGCAAATGCATTATTATCCATATGTGGATAATAGTAATTTTGCCCATTACTGTATTGTATGTGTTAGGAGGGGGGGTGTTGTATATTGCTATGTTTATTGGGAGTAATTGTCCCCAATAAACATGCTATTGTGCCTTAACCCTTCATTGCCTTAGCGGATAGCCGCTAAGGTAATGAAGCTGCTTTAATGTATTTTTATTAATAGTGTGCGGGAGCAGGGGGTCCCCTGAGCTGAACCGCATTGATTTCTGCCTCAGGGACCCCCTGCTTCACGAATTACAGGCCCCGGTTTGGGGCATCGCTGCCAGTGTCACCGCCATCTTTATAGAGCCCATGTTGCGTCTTGGACGCTATAAAGATGGCGGTGACATTGGCCTCCGATGCCCCATACCGGGGCCTGTAACTCGGGAAGCATTGGGTTTCTGAGGCAGAAATGAATGCGGTTCAACTCAGGGGACCCCCTGCTCCCGCACACTATTATTAAAATGTACATTAATGCAGCTTCATTACCTTAGCGGCTACCTGCTAAGGTAATTAATTATTGTTTATTGATATGTGTGTTTTGACAGTAGTGTAGATGTGTAGGGGGTCACCAGAGCTGACCCGCATTGGTTTCAGTCTCAGGGACCACCTACTTCAGGAGATACAGGCCCCGTTATGGGGTGCCGGTATCCCATGCAGAATGTAAATGCCCCGGTCACATGACGCAGATGCTTGAAAGTGCAGGGGATACCGGCACCCCATAACGGAGCCTGTATCTCTTGAAGTAGGGGGTCCCCGGACCTGAAACCAATGCGGTTTAGCTCCGGAGACCCCCTGCTCATGTACACTATTATTAAAATGATTTTATTTTGTGTACGATCGCCTGTAACAGCCTTGCATGGAGATGCCAAATCTCCATGCAATTGTTACATGCAGCTTTTTTTTTCTATCAGCTACCGTACGTAAAGTTTAAGAACACTAGCGGAGGGAAAAAACCAACACGTATGATGTGGCTGTTTTGAGCACGTACGATAGAAAATGGGCTCAAGGCCTTAGTAAATCGTGTCTCCGGCTTCACTTTTTATCGGACGTGCTTTTATTTCCAGACAGACGCAAAAGCACGGAGCTTAGTGCATAGTCCCCACAGTTTTTATGGAATTTGTGTTACTTTGGTGTTGGAATTTAGAGTTTATATTGTTGTTATTTTATGCTCTTAAACCACTGAGCTCTATTTTATGCCTCAAATTAGTTGGTTATTTATTAATATACACATTGCTGTTATACAGTATAGCAATTGTTGGTCCCTGTGGATGTGCCATTCTACACTGTTCAAGCTATTGTATTTACCTACATCTAACTCCTTAGGACTTCATCATTAAGATATGAGAGAGAGAGCCATTTTAGATATTTAGCTGCTTTTCCCCAATTTGACCACCTTTACTTGTTGTTCTATATGCAAGTTTTGTGTGTGTTATGGAATGTTATTAGCTATATTTATGTTTATGTTTATACGCTTAAAGACAAATTCCTCAATAGACAATACCCTGAAGAGCTACTCTCCCGTGCTCTGTCACAAGTACAGGATATTGAGAGGGCTGATCTTTTAGAATATAAAAAGGATAAGGTTGATCCCAATTCTAATAATACTGTGTCTTTCATCACACAATACAACTCTATGGCACCCGATATTAGGCGGGTTTTGTATAAACATTGGCAAATTCTTTTAAGAGATCCGGCCTTGGCAGAAATTCTTCCTCCCAAACCTTCAATTGTTTTTAGGAAAGCTCCTAATTTACAATCAAGACTGGCCCCTAGCTGCCCTGATTTAAACAATCAATCAGGTGCAGAGTCATGTCAAAAAGGTTTTTTCACCTGTACAAACTGCACAGCTTGTAAATATAGTTCTAATCAGGCTACTTTTATATCAAACGTCACCGGTCGGTCATATAATATTCGTTCTTATATTGACTGCCATTCTGTATTTGTTATTTATCTACTACAGTGCCCCTGTGGGCTACAATATGTTGGCCGCACAGGGAGGTCTTATCAGAGACGCATTTACGAACACGTGTATATTATCAGGAAAGGGTTAACTACTCATAGTGTGTCACACCACTTTTTAATCCACCATCGGCAAAACCCAAAAGGTCTTAAGTGCCAAGCTATTGAAATTGGAGAGGAGGAGATAAAATTAATGGTATCAGCAAACGTGAGTCATATTGGATATATGAACTAAAAACGTTATCTCCTAACGGTCTTAATATTGACTTTGATCTCTCTGCCTTTTTGGTCATATAATTCACAATCATACAATTTGTTTAGGATGTATTTTTATTAAAACATCCATTCCTTTATGTTGTTTGTTGGTACTGGCGGTGTCACTTTATTGGGCTGATTTTTCCATCTACAGACCTAATATGTTTAGAGTTCCTGTTATTTCATTTATCACTGTACACTGTGTCTTTAAAATAAGATTTGGTAAGCCCTATTGGGCTCTTTAGAGTCTTAATTTCTTTGTTTATGATGTTCTGTCTCAGTTTCTTTGTATTACTTTATATGTTTGTATTTTTATTCGTTTGTGTTGTTCTACATCACTGTTAAGATTGATTTGATTAATTTATTATGATTATGCCATTATTCCAGCTATTGGTCCAATTTAGCATCATGGTATATATATACCCACATGCTTGTATTCCCATCATGCCCCTGACAAAGTGACTTAGCATCACGAAACGCGTAGGGTGGTTCTCTTCTTAGCTATTGACATTTATCATCCATCCCTGGCTGCACGCTGTTCCTGTCAGACCTGCCTTCTAGCTTCCCGAGCTCTGCTGCCTATCTGGGAGCTCCCCCTGCCCTCGCGCCGCATTGTGATGTCACCGGCACATCACGCGACCTGCTGGTCTGTGTGCACGGTGTCGGCATCTCTCAGAGCGGCGTGGAGTTCTGGTTCCTCTTAGTGACACCTTCACCTACCTCGAGGGTCTGAGTGTTGGCTGTGGCGATCACCCTGACAGTGTGGATCTTCTGAGTTCGTGTGGTTCCATCTCCTGCAAATGCTTCAGTCTGACTTTCAGGACAATGTTCTAAAAGGTCGTTTTTCATCAGCTTTGCTGTAAGTAGGTTTTTAATTTTACCCCTACCGGATGATTCAGCTTTATTAGCGTCTCTAGCCCAATTGACATTTGTTTATTGTTATATTTTAGTTAATTGCATTAAATTTGTAATTTATCCTTTTGCTCATCTTTTCAGTGATTTTTTAGTTTTGTATTTTTAGATTTTAGTCTTGTTTTATGAGTTACACTATGATCTTTTTCTTTTGTCTCTTTTTTTGTTTTTGTCTTACATGTTTGTGTGTCTATCTATGAGGCTTCATTGAAGATTCCACTCAGGATTTCCTGCCCCCCACATTGGACTATAATATTGGTTGGCTTTATTATTATTTTAATTGGAGGCGCCGGTTATCTCTTTTCTTTGTTTTTTGGTCTGTGTATACCTTATTTTCCTCAGGCAGCCCCTACTTTAAGTTTAAAGTTTATAGTAATCACCTCTGTCACTTATATTGTCAACGTTCTTTATCTTAGCATTAGCGCTTATTCACTGCTCTCTCCCTTTGTTTATTTATTGTATTACATTTACACTTTACTACAATTTGTCCTTGTTACATATTTACGTGTGTGTGTGTTTGTGTGTGTGTGTGTGTGTGTGTGTGTGTGTGTGTGTGTGAAAATGTCATAATGACCTCACTAATCTAGAAAGAAAAGCCTGGATGCCCACGCTTCACAATTTCTAAAGCATCAATCCCGCCCGGGATCTTACCTGGTCAGCAGTCGCTCAATGTCCAGGTACCCTCATTCCTGCAATGTTGGGGGGAGGTGTTCCATACCTGTCTTCTGGGTTAGGGGGGATTCCAATGTCTCCCATGTGAAACTTGAGAGTCAGATCTGAAAGAAAACAGTATAGGTTATTTCGGTGAAGGTATAGGGCAACTAAGATATATAGGGTAAATAAGATATTCAGTGTGAGACAGAGATAGTGTGTGTATGAGAGAGAGAGTGTGAGACAGGGAGAGACAGATAAACAGAGAGAGAGGCATATAGAGAGAAACAGACAGACAGAGAGAGAGACAGACAGAGAGAGACAAACAGAGAGAGACAAACAGAGACAGACAGAGACAGACAGACACAGAGAGAGAGAGAGACAGACATACAAAGAAAGAGGCAGACAGAGACAGACAGAGACACAGAGAGAGAGACAGAGAGAGCGACCGACAGACAGAGACAGAGAGAGAGACAGAGAGAGGGAGAGACAGAGACACAGAGAGAGACACATAGAGAAACACAGAGAGAGACATGGTGGCAGAGAGAGGGTGGGTGGCGGAGAGAGAGAGGATGGGTGGAGGAGAGAGAGAGAGCGAGAGGGTGGGTGGTGGAGAAAGAGAGTCTGGGTGAAGGAGAAAGAGAGAGAGCTGGTGACGGAGTGAGAGAGGGTGAATGACGGAGAGAGAGAGGGTGGGTGACAGAGAGAGAGAGGGTGAGTGACGGAGAGAGAGAGAGTGGGTGACAGAGAGAGAGAGAGGGTGAGTGACGGAGAGAGTGAGGCGTGAGTGATGGGGGTGTGGGCAATAAGGGGGGTGACGGGGAGTGTGGGTGATGGGGAGGGTGGGTGACTGACTGTGGGTTGGTGACCCTCTGTGGGTGGGTGGGTGACTGACTATGGGAACTGTGGGTGGTTAACTCTTGGTGAATTCATTGGAAGGGAGGGGACCCACCTGTGCAGCAGAGTTCATCCAGGAGGCTTGCTTGTCCTGCACATGCGGTGTCCTCCACATGCAGCCAGACGGGAAGCCAGATGGGCAGGAAGCCAGGTGGGAGGTCGGGAAGCCAGGTGGGAGGTCGGGAAGCCGAGCAGGAGGTTGGGAAGACGGATGGGAGGGTGGGCCGGCACGAGGCTCCAATCACTTCAGCTCCCGACCTTCGCAGTGTCTTGTGCTCCCTAGCGTCAGAAGGGGCTGCCTCCTCAGCTCCTTGCCTCCTCAGCTCATTTGACACCTCGCGGCCAGTACAGTTGGAGAATAAGGAAAATAATGCCCGTAGAAGCTGCAACATGCCGCCAAAGCACCCCGCCACAGCACCTCACCAGCGGGTAAAATGCGGTGGCCCGGACGACCGGATTTGTCGAGGACTGTATATATATATGTAGCCCCCTTTCCCTATGACTAAGGGAACTACGCTTGCTGATTACCTGTTTGGCTCAAAGGAGGCCTAATCCTCTACCGCTGGGAGCCTGGGGTGAGCTCTCGTCCTTCTCTGTACAGCGCCTCCTCCTGATGAGTGATCCCAGCGTAGCGGGATAACCCCTAACAGGAACCAATTAAAGTTGGAAATAATAAACACAGGTATATAGCAATTGGTTTACTCACCCACACACATATAACGATAACAATACCCCAATGCATTACCCACACAATACCCAACACCAATAATGAGTCCCCCAAAGTACAGAGGTTGCCCTGGGCACCTGTAACCCGTTGTCCACAGAGCAAGCCCACCCAAATGTGAGGTAGCGTTACCCCCCTTGTGTTGTGATGGTGCACGATGGGTACCTTCCTGGCTATGACAAGGGTATGATGGGGATCCAGGATTAGCAGGGCCCAACGTAATTCCACAAAACGCAGTCTGCAAAATCCCCTCTCGCCTTACGGTGATGATCCGCCTCGTGTGGGAGATCAAGCTGGAGTGGCTTCCATAAAGTCTATGGTGTGGCTTGTGTCTGGTCCCAGACCGCAGGTTGCAGGTCACTGCGTGGCGTCCGTCCATTCACCTGCTGCAATACTACTGTTGTGGGCTAAGGGGAAGCATCCCTATTTGGGGCCTTCCCTACAGCACCCACAATCTGGAATGGACTCAGGGGTCTAGCTGGGGCCTGTGGGGGAGATCTGGCCTAGTCCGGGAGTCATTGGCACCTGGACACTACCTTCCTCCTGGCCGTCCTTCTTCCGACTGGCGTGCGGCTCTCTTCGTGCCAAACTATGTATCTTTCCTCCTCTCTTCCTCTCCTGGGGGATTCTGGGACATGTGTCCCTTGCAGAGCCACCTAAGATTACCACCGCAACTCTGCCCCCACTGCGCATGCGCACCTCTTCGATCGTGCATGCGCAATCACCAAGATGGCGGCCCCCGAAAACCGGGACTGCCGCAGAGTTCCAGCGGCTCCCTAGAACCTGGCCGCTCTTCCCCACCCACCATGGAGGTAAGGGGGCTCGGCTACATCCGCCCCCTGGTGGAGAATCCATTGTCCCCGCTTGGGAACAACATGCACATAGTTTATTTAATAAAAATGCATAACATATATACAACTTAACAGGGTGAAATAACTCTAAACAAGGTTAAACAGTTGGTGAGCATGGTCATAAAAGAAGCGAACCTGCTCCGAGACAGTTGCTGAGACTGATAGTAAGGTGCCCCTTATGAATCATATGCCATTCTCATTGGCGGTTGTCTCAATCTTTGACTCCTGTGAGTCTCTTCTCAGACACATTCATCAGTAGCGAGGCACAATCCATAGGCAGTCTATAGGCAGAAGAGGCTTGAGGCCCTGGCCCTCTCCTAAGGTGTGACTCAGTCTCTTTAGAGAATGAAGCTCTGGCTTCTTGGGTTGAGTGGACGGCTTTTTGAAGCCACTGGAGAGGGTACATGAGACACTGGCCCATTGCCCGTTACTTCTTCGGGTGGTACCCACCAGTCTCCATTTGAGTTGGCAGAGGTTCCTTCCAAAGGATCTTGAATACTTTCTGTTACTGTATCCAGAGTTTTGTTGGACTCCTCTGGGTCACTAAAAGCTAAAAGGGAGTTGGTTTAGGTTCGTCTTCCCCCACTTGAGGGATCGGTAGCAAGTAGTTTCGATGCCAGACACTTACCCTTTCATCTACATCTCGGTTTTGGTATACAGGGAGGTGAGGCATCTGGGACTCAACCTTGAAGGGAGTTTCTCACCAGCGGTCAGCTAACTTTTGTTTCCATGGGATTCCAAAATTGCGCAAGAGAACTGCGTCTCCGGGTCGAAACTCCCGATAGTGGACCTTGTGGTCATATGTTCGCTTGTTACTCGCGTTCAGTTTGGAGGTGTCTTTCTCTGCCAACTGATATGCCCGGTGAAGGCTATCCTGGAGCCATCTCACATATTTATAGTGTCTCAAATTCAATACCCCATCGGTAGATACCCAGAGTGGATATCCACAGGCAGTCGTGCCTCTCGGCCGAACATCATAAAGTAGGGGGTATACCCGTGGATTCATGCCTGGTGCAATTGTAGGCATGCACTAGTGGTTCAACATGCTTGCTCCATTCTGCTTTCTGGTAGCCCTTTAGAGTACCTAGCAAATCTAATAGGGTTCGGTTGAACCGTTCCGGCAGAGCGTCTCCTTCAGGGTGATATGGAGTAGTGTGGGACTTCTTGATGTTGAGCAAGTTTAGAAGTTCCTTTATCAACTTGCTCTCGAAGTCTCCCCTTGATCGGAGTGCATCCGATTCGGCAACCCGTAGTTGATGAAGTATTTCTCCCACAGCACTTTAGCTTCTGTGAGGGCTTTCTGATCTTTGGTGGGAAACGCTTGTGCATAGCGGGTGTACTGATTGGTCACTACCAGGACATTCCCGATGCCCTTTGAGTTTGCCTCAATGCAAAGAAAGTCCATTCAGACTAGGTCCATGCGACTGGAGCTCTTTAAGTGGCCCATTGGACTGCACATGTAGGCAGTGTTTTCCACTGTATATACAGTAGAGGCAACGTTTATTCTAACATTTGCCGTAAACTAGCCGGGTTACATTCTGGGTATGTGCTGGGTATGTGCTGGGTATGTTATGGGCTAGTTTGAGGCACGTTTAAGGCATTTCTGCATTGACTAACGACCCATAGGATTAACACAGCAGGGATCCCTGGCAGTCCAATTCAGTTTGAATGGGACTGCCAGGGACCCCCACTGTTAATCTGATAGGCCATTAATCAATGCAGAAATGCTGGGGCTAGTTTAAGGAAAGTTTAAGGCATGTATTCAGAATGTACCTGTGTGTTTCCTGGTTTTTTTGGGGAATTGCCACTGGTTTTTGTTCGAATAAGAGTTGCCTCTACTGTACCTCAGGCACTTCCGACAATGAGGCTCCACTGATTCATGCATTTTGGGCCAGAAGAATCTGTGTCTCACTAGGCCGAAAGTTTTGTCTATGTCCAGATGTCCATGATTGTCATGCAGAGATCATAGAACATTGTACTGCACGCTTTGGGGCAGTACTAGTTGTCTCCTATCGGGATGGTTATGATAAGGGACGATCCTGTAGAGAAGACCACGTTCCATGCGGAACTTGTCAAATTCCCTCATGATAACAATGACTGTGTCGGTAGGAGGACGCTTCACCAAGGAAGGGTTGTTTCGATAAATGGCCTGGCATATAGCTCTAGCCACAGGTCTCGCATCTGGTACATCACCAATTCTTTCCATCTTATGATGGTATATTGGGTGATTGGCATGCCTTCTGGATGGCAGTATGCGGCAGGGAGTGCTTTAGACTGATATTCCAGAGAATCGGCTACTCTGAGTTCAAAGAACGCAATCTTATCCTCCACTATTGCTGCAGTTGAGCACATTGCCCGAATCCGAGGTCCAGGGATTTCTTCCCATGGGCCATCGTCTGGCGTTGCACTAAGTCCAGGTCTTCTGGACAGAGCTTCAACTACAATGTTCATGGGCCCATGGCTTGTACTTTAGTGTAAACTGGGAGTATGATAGGGCCGCCAACCACCTGTGGCTCGTGGCATGCAATTTGGCGGAGGATAGAATGTAGGTCAACGGATTGTTATCAGTCTTGTTATCCGATTATAGTTAAAAAGGTGGAATCATAGCTCTACCTTAATATTCATATCTAATGGTGTTTTGGCGGTGCATGGGGAATAATTATATATTTTTATACACAGTCTACAATAGGGTAGACAGTAATAGGGAACTAGTTAGTCCCAACATACAAGTGATGTATCAAACTGAAAGAGTATATGTAGTCCAGAAAAAACAATAACATTGTATTAGTTTACTTGTTAACTCTTCTATATGAAAATATAATAAAACCATTTAAAAATGAAATCGTTGGAGTATGCCTTGAATAGTTAGCCTCAGTTAATTTTGTACATGAGGGTATCACTATTCAAATCTAAGCAAAGTCCAATAATATAGATCTATGCTTCTGGAGATTGTTTTAACACAGAGTTTCTATCTGTTAGACCTGCCAAACCCAATATATATACTTATGTGATCCACAATGTTTGTATAGACAGCTATAGCAGTCTCATATTATTAGAGTTTCAGTAAATAGTCAATAGCATCCTGTTTGTCTAGATGCTGCGATAAATAACAGTACCAATGATTGATACTATGGTAACCTATCAGACACTATTTGTATAGCCGTTTAGTTAGTCACTCATTGGACACACAACATCATAGTTATAGCAACCACTTGTTACATATATTGTGTATTTATAACCAGCTATATATAATTGCAGAATCACACTCCAGCCTTTCTGTATATAGTTCTAACAGCCAAGGAAATGCTTGTGATGATACTCATGTGTCAATAAGCTCTAGCAACTGCCATAGTGTATACAATGCTAGAGTCTTACTCCAAATATCTTATGAAAACAAACAGAAAGTGAACTGCGCTCTAATAATTGTGAACTGACTACAGTTGCGTTTGATTCGCATAAATTGACTTACAGGTATATTGTCAATCCAGGACCTTTTATGGTTACTGGATGATAATATGAAACTGTTCGTGTCCACCTTTTTAAAAAAAGTTTTGGTATTTATACATAAACCAGTTTTGGATTCTAGACTAAGATCTAAAAAGTTAATTTCATTTTTATGGGTTTCCGCGGTGAACTTTAGGTTAAATTCATTAGTGTTCAAATAGATTTTGAACTGCTCTAAGGTAGTCTCATCACCCTCCCATATACATAGCACGTCATCAATATATCTCTGCCAACTAATTACATGGTTTGCAAATGGATTATTATTCCAGATGTGGAGATCTTCCCATACTCCCATGTAAATGTTGGCGTAGCTAGGGGCAAAGCGTGTCCCCATAGCTGTGCCACACAACTGGATGTAATATTGATTCATAAAGAGAAAATAGTTGTGTGACAAGATATACTGAATGGCGTCTATGATAAATTCGCAGTTAAGGGGTTGTAATTCTACATCTTTGGATATTATTTCTCTAATAGCATTAATACCTCTATTGTGAGGAATACAGGTGTACAGTGACTGTACATCAAAGGTTGCCCATCTGTATTCCTCCTTCCAAATTTTTGTTTTTAATGAGTTCAGAACGGCAGTAGTATCTTTTACATAGGAGGGCAAAACCTTTACATATTTTTGTAAAAAATAATCTACATACTGAGATAGATTTGCCGTTAGGGAATTAATGCCAGAAATAATAGGTCTGCCAGGTGGAATTTTCAAATTTTTATGTATTTTTGGCAGGTGGTAGTAAACTGGAATTCGTGGAAATTCAACATAAAGAAAACAGTATTCTGATTTAGTTAGTACTGTGGACTCTACAGCTTCATCAAGAAGAGTTTTTAACTCCAATAGGAAATCATTAGTAGGATTGTGTGAAAGTTTACCGTAATAAACGGGATCATCAAGTATACGGAATGCCTCCATTTCGTAGTCATTTCTATTTTAGAGGACAATTCCCCCACCTTTGTCTGCTTGTTTTATGATCAGACTCTTATTATCTTGTAATTCTTTAACTGCTTGATGTTCTTTGAACGTCAAGTTATGTTTTATGTCTGTGAATTTAAAGTCTTTAACCATTTGAGTGAATTCATTGTTAACAACATTAAAAAACGAATCTATAAAACTGCCTTTGCTGTGTGCAGGATAAAATCTAGATTGTGGTTTAAAATCGGTATGTTGGCATATTGTATCAACTTGGTTCTCCCTAACGCATATCTGATCAATCTCTATATTAGGCTGATCAATACCTAATTTGTTCCTCATAAAGTGCCTTTTTAAGGTCAAATTCCTAGTGAATTTGTGCAAGTCAGTGAACAGTTGGAAACCATTGGGTCCACTTGACTGAGAGAATTTAAGGCCTTTATTGAGAACTTGCTCCTGATGAGAAGTCAAGGCAACAGAGGATAGGTTGAATATGCCTTTTGATTTATTTATGTTAGGGTCTATCTCGATTCTCTTCTTTGTTTGGGATTTCCAGCCTCCCCTAGTCCCTCTTCGGGTGAGTGGTGCCTTTTTTGAGTGCGTATTGGCTTTGGACTCTGTTTTTTCTTGTCTAGTTTCCCCCCACCGTTGGACCCAAGTACAGAGACTTGAGTGCCTCCAGAAAAAGGGAACGTGAAGGGGATTGGCGGCCAGAGTCTATTCTTGGGGGTGTTGTAGCCCTTTTGTATTGGTCTCTATGGTGTTCTTTGTAATAGGTATCTCTATATTGTGTCTCTTTCGGTTCATATCTAGTATTAGAATTGTCTCTCTTCCTTTCTTGATAGTTCTTAGAACTATCTCTTCTTTTATTAGAACTAAATCTCCTTTTATTTTGATTTTGTTTACCATAGTTACTCCTAGGATGATATTTAAGAGTATATTGGTGATCTCGCTTGTTTTTATTACTATAATTTCCTCCCTCAGTCTGATAATTATCAGTTTTCTGTTTTTGTTCATTTTTATGGTGTTGTTCTTTAGGGGGAATTTGACCGTTACTAGGTATACCTTTTTCTCTCTCAAATTTTGCCCAATCTTTTTGTCTTCCGTTATCATAGTCGTGTTTGTCACGATAGAATTTCTTTTGTTTGTTTAACATTATTTCCTCCGTAGTTGACTCTAAAGTCATTTTGAGTTCGCATTCTAATTTGGAACAATCTTGATGTAATACAAGGGGTTCCAAAATTAAAATCTTTCTACCAATATCTTTTTCTAGTTCAGCAATGCTTTTGCTACGTTCATAGATAATCAATCTCATTAACTCTCTAGAACATTCTTCCTGTATTCTATCCCATTCTTTCATGAAGTGGACGTTATCTCTTCCAAATGTAGGATTTTTAGAGAAACGTAATCCACGTGGCACCCTGCCACAATCCAGGTATCTTTGAATCGTATTTCGATCCAACCATTGTCTGCTCTCAGTCAGCAATAAGTTCTCTAATTGTTTAAAATGAACTTCAATGGTGACCTCGTCAGAATCCGCCTCAAAGACACTGGATTCATCTTTAAACATGGCATCAAAAAGGGCAGTCCTTTTTTCCCTACAACTTGATAGTGTCCATGCCATGATTAATGCAATAACTGAATAAACAATGTACAACAATCACAGTGCAGCAGTAGTGAGCATAAAGTGATGAAAACAAACAGAAAGTGAACTGCGCTCTAATAATTGTGAACAAAGTGGTGTAATCTTACAGTGATTAAGTGATTAAATATATATATATAAACCTGTTACTTAGTGAAGGTGTGCAGCTGTATTCGTGGAATGGCTCCACATACCAACTAGAAGAACAAAAACAAAAGAAACAGCGCAAAAGACCTCATAGTGTAGTATGAATATAAAATTATATTAATATAACAGGTAAGTATTGCACGTACATCAGATTGAATAATTACTGGCAGTACATGTATATGGACATGTTACCAATCAGCCACGAGTGGAATGGGTTGTCTTCACGTGGGTAGAATCTCCTTCCCCTCTCCTCTGATGGATCAAGGCGGCCGTGGTGTGTGGTATTAACCCGGCATCCAGCTGCAGCAGTCCGGTGGAATTCGTCTGCTTCACAGCTGTTGGTTCAGCGGGGCAGGCTCGCAGCATCCAATTTCAGCAGCCCGATGGGAATCCTCTACTGCACGGCTGTTGAAACAGCAAGATAGGCTTTTCCTCTGTGTCTCACGGCGTGTTTCGGCGTGTGACGTCTACCAAGGATTGGCTACCAATTTACCGCTAAGGTCGAAGCGTAGTTACTGGCCCAGACCAGCCAACTGATGGAGTGGCAATCCTTTCTGGATTTTGCGGATACTACCACGGATCGTTAGAGGGGGTACTCCGTAAGGCCAGGGTCCTCAATAACCTATGAAGATAACCAAGAGGAAAACTGGCAGGAGGGCCCGCATCCCACAAACACACTTTGGGGACAGTGACGTCCGCCTGTGAAAAGGCCTTCATCAGGCTCAAGAAAGGCCTCATGGAAACGCTTGTATTGGCCAGCTGCATGAGGGCTGCAGCTTCAACGGGCTGGGCCATGTACATCAAAAAGTACCCTGCTGGCCTCCACTAAGTGGCTATGTGAGTCACAGCTTTGACGTGGTAAACAACACTAACCCAGTTCACAAAATGGAAGTTCTGGACCCAAGTGGGCGGTAGTGTGAGTAGCTACTCGGACAACGTGTACGGGGTCTCCTGATAACAGGATAATCTGATAAAACAATTTTTACAGAAATAATCAAAGAAGTGGGTCACAAAAAGTTCCCTTTAGTTTGCAACAGCCGACAAATAGGTAGACCAGTAGTAGGAACTAATAGTCCCAACATACAAGTGATGTATGAAATGAAGGATATGTAATGTTAGTCCAGAAAAAACAAAAAATTATAGTTAATTGTAACGCTTCTATATGAAAATAAATAAAAACAATACGTCAGCCACGGGAGCAGTTTATGGTATGCCGAGGAAAACACAGTGTAGCAGGCCGCAAGTACTCACCACATATGGGTTCAGTAGGGTCAGAGCGGCACTACGCATTTGCTGATCACTGGAGTATCTGGGTGCTGTATGCTTAAATGTGATTTAAGCCAGCTATAGAGATTGGGACAAAAACAAAGAAAACAGCGCAAAAGACCTAATGAGTATGTAGATGAAATATAATATATTAATATAACATGGTAAGTATTGACGTACATCAGATTGAATAATTACTGGCAGACATGGTATATGGAACATGTTACCAACCAGCCAACGAGTGGAATGGGTTGGTCTTCACGTGGGTAGAACTCCTTCCCTCCTGATGGATCAAGGGCGCCGTTGGTGTTGGTATTAACCCGGCATCCAGCGCAGCAGTCAGGTGGAATTTGTAGTTTCACAGCTGTTGGTTCAGGGGCAGGCTCGCAGCATCCATTCCCGACAGCCCGATGGGAATCCCTCTAGCACGGCTGTTGAAACAAGCAAGATAGGCTTTTCCTCTGTGTCTCACGGCGTGTTTCGGGTGTGACGTCTAAATCAGGGCCAGCGTCTGGTGACGTCACTGGTGGCGTCTTGCACGAACTCAGCCGATCAGGGAGACAGCAGGCGGGAAAGGGGGATGAAGTGATGGGTGTATACAGGATACAAAAGCACAGTGGGGAGTCCAGAGAAGCGCCCTCTTATCCAAAGCGTTTCGTACTATTAGAGTACTTATTCAGGGATATCGGAGGTGTCTAGAGGTGCGCTTCTTATACCAGTCCCTGTCTTGTGATTGGGTTTATTTTGAGTCCAGCTCTCATCAAGTGGAGGAAATTAAAGGGATAAGCCCTCTAAACATGGGAAAAGGGTTAAAAAAGTTAAAAAACTTTATTTAAAACACAATATTCATATGCTAAAAGATAAAAGAAAACAAAGATTAATACAACATAAAATGTATTACTGTTGTTTAATACATTCCTATGCTAGCGGAGTAAGATTAAAGGGAGGATAAGTTGCATGAGATGGATCCAATAGAGATACATTTGGAAGTGTTATGGGACCATGTGGATGTATTAGGTGCCTAAAAAATTATTAAATACAAAGATCGTCAGCCACTACGAATATGTTACGGTATTAGTATAAAGACCAGAGCTCAATGAAACTATCCTTTAATTATCTTACTTCCGCTAGCAATAGGAAGGTATTAACATGTACATTTATGTTGTTAAATCTTTGTTTCTTATTATCGTTTTTAGCATATTGATATTGTTTTAAATATAAGTTTTAAACCCGTATTCCACTGTTTAGAGGGCTTATCCCTTTAATTTTCCCTCCACTTGATGAGAGGCTTGACTCAAAAATAAAAAGCCACTAACAGACAGGGACTGGTTATAAGAAGCCGCAACTCAGACACCTCCGATATCCCTGAAGAGTACTATAATTAGTACGAAACGCGTTGGATAAGAGGCGCTCTCTGGACTACCAACTGTGCTTTTGTATACTGTATACACCATCACTTATCCCCGTTCCCGCCCGCTGGTCTCCCGATCGGCTGAGATCGTGCAGACGCCACGGATGCGTCACCAGACGCGCGCCTCTATAAAAACAAAAGAAACAGCGCAAAAGACCTCATAGTGTAGTATGAATATAAAATTATATTAATATAACAGGTAAGTATTGCACGTACATCAGATTGAATAATTACTGGCAGTACATGTATATGGACATGTTACCAATCAGCCACGAGTGGAATGGGTTGTCTTCACGTGGGTAGAATCTCCTTCCCCTCTCCTCTGATGGATCAAGGCGGCCGTGGTGTGTGGTATTAACCCGGCATCCAGCTGCAGCAGTCCGGTGGAATTCGTCTGTTTCACAGCTGTTGGTTCAGCGGGGCAGGCTCGCAGCATCCAATTCCAGCAGCCCGATGGGAATCCTCTACTGCACGGCTGTTGAAACAGCAAGATAGGCTTTTCCTCTGTGTCTTACGGCGTGTTTCGGCGTGTGACGTCTAAATCAGGCGCGCGTCTGGTGACGTCATCCGGTGGCGTCTGCACGAACTCAGCCGATCAGGGAGACAGCGGGCGGGAACGGGGATGAAGTGATGGGTGTATACAGGATACAAAAGCACAGTGGGTAGTCCAGAGAAGCGCCCTCTTATCCAACGCGTTTCGTACTATTAGAGTACTTCTTCAGGGATATCGGAGGTGTCTAGAGGTGCGCTTCTTATACCAGTCCCTGTCTTGTGATTGGCTGTTTATTTTGAGTCCAGCCTCTCATCAAGTGGAGGGAAAATTAAAGGGATAAGCCCTCTAAACATGGGAAACGGGTTAAAAAACTTTATTTAAACACAATATTCCATATGCTAAAAGATAAAAGAAACAAAGATTAATACAACATAAAATGTATAATGTTAAATACATTCCTATGCTAGCGGAAGTAAGATTAAAGTTTGAATGAGGAAATAGACGTCTGGTCTTTATACTAATACCGTACAACCACTCACATTTAATTTTCTCCGTCCACCACACCATGATGCAACGCACAGCACACCCATGCGACTCAAAATAAACACCAATCACAAGACAGGGACGGTATAAGAAGCGCACCTCTGACACCTCCGAATTCCCTGAAAGTACTCTAATATTACGAAACGCGTTGGATAAGAGGGCGCTTCTCTGGACTACCCACTGTGCTTTTGTATCCTGTATACACCCATCACTTCATCCCCGTTCCCGCCTCTGTCTCCCTGATCGGCTGAGTTCGTGCAGACGCCACCGGGATGACGTCACCAGACGCCGCCTGATTTAGACGTCACACGCCGAAACACGCCGTGAGACACAGAGGAAAAGCCTATCTTGCTGTTTCAACAGCCGTGCAGTAGAGGATTCCCATCGGGCTGCTGGAATTGGATGCTGCGAGCCTGCCCCGCTGAACAACAGCTGTGAAACAGACGAATTCCCCGGACTGCTGCAGCTGGATCCGGGTTATACCACACACCACGGCCGCCTTGATCCATCAGAGGAGAGGGGAAGGAGATTCTACCCACGTGAAGACAACCCATTCCACTCGTGGCTGATTGGTAACATGTCCATATACATGTACTGCCAGTAATTATTCAATCTGATGTACGTGCAATACTTACCTGTTATATTAATATAATTTTATATTCATACTACACTATGAGGTCTTTTGCGCTGTTTCTTTTGTTTTTGTCCAAATATCTTATAGCTGCTTAAATACAACATTTAGCATACAGCACCAGATACTCCAGTGATCAGCAATGCGTAGTGCCGCTTCTGACCCTACTGAACCCATATGTGGTGAGTACTTGCGGCTGCTACACTGTGTTCCTCGGCATACATAAACTCTCCGGTGGCTGACGTAATTGTTTTTATTATATTTTCATATAGAAGCGTTAACAAGTAAACTAATAAAATGTTATTGTTTTTTCTGGACTACATATACAGTACTCCTTCAGTTTCATACATCACTTGTATGTTGGGACTAATTAGTTCCCTACTACTGTCTACCCTATTGTAGGCTGTGTGCAAACTAAAGGGAATCTTTTTTGTGACCACTTCTTTGATCATTTCTGTAAAAATTGTTATCAGATTATCTGTTATCAGAGACCCCGTACAAGTTGTCGAGTAGCTAATCAACTACCGCCCACTTGGGTGCCAGAACTTCCAGTTTGTGAACTGGTTAGTTTTGTTTACTCAACGTCAAGCTGTGACTCACATATGCCACTTAGTGGAGGCCAGCAGGGTACTTTTGATGTAACATGGCACCTAGCCCGTTGAAGCTGGCATCCTCATGCAGCATAGGCCAATACAAGAGTTTCCATGAGGCTTTTCTTGAGCCTGATGAAGGCCTTTTCACAGGCGGACGTCCACTTGTCCCCAAAGTGTGTTTGTGGGGATGCGGCCTCCTGCCAAGTTTCCTCTGGGTTTATCTTCAATAGGTTATTGAGGACCCTGGCCTTACTGGAGTACCCCTCTACGAATCCGTGGTAGTATCCGCAAAATCCCAGAAAGGATTGCCACTCCATCAGGTTGGCTGGTCTGGGCCAGTTAACTACAGCTTCGACCTTAGCGGTATTGGTAGCCAATCCTTCTGCAGACACTATGTGGCCCACATAGGTGACCGAAGTGCGGCAGAAACGACACTTGTCTAGGGACAACTTCAGGTCTTCTTTTCCCAGTCTATGCAGTACTTTCAGACCATGTGACTGTGTAATGCTAAAGACCCCAACAGTAGGATAAATGAATGAATGAATAACCAGATACTTGTAGGGGGGACCCTAAACATAAACTTGATGAAGACAGTACTGGGTTCAGTCCCAGATGGTAAGCTCACTACTAAGTGACACTGTTGTTAACAATAACACCAGGAAGATTGAGCATAATAACACCCTATAACGTACCAATTGTCTAATAAAAGTCCTGAACAGGAAAAATGTACAAGCGATTGACTCACTCTGAGTGCTGCCAGTCCATGCGATCCAAAGGTGAGGGGTCCCCAGGTGTGCTTCCGTCCAAGGGGTAGGCTAGTAAAAGAAGGAAAAAACTGAAGAGCACTACTGTAGGTATCAAAAAAGTAGAAGGAGGGTGCGTATCCATAAAAAAGATTATTTATTGGTCATGGAAAAACAGGGCAATGGAGAGCCCTACCAACGTTTCACGCTGCTTCACAGAGCGCTTTCTCAAGGTATACATATCACAACTTTATTAACATAATAGTCACAGACAACAAATAACAACACGCACAACACCACAACTCGCACATAACATCTGCGATCCCCCACATTCTAAGGTCTTCGATGTGTATACACTAATCAGTATATTCAGACAAGAGAACTATGACAGGACTAACTCCGCCCCCAACTACCAATCAGGAAACATGCTGGTCTAGCAACCCCCAGTAGTACGCGCTTGCGCAGTAACCAACTGAGGGAGAGTCCTCAATGTCAATGGAGGCCGTGGGGCGTGGGAGAGCACGTTCATTAAATGGCCCTGACTGTATACCTCACTGGGGCTCTAAGTGCACATGCAACTGCTTTGCAAGACACTAGTCCCTCCCGCAGTGGGAGCAGACACAGTGAGCTCCGGACCATCGGCGAGTGCTTGCGCAATACCAACCATCGCGTCACAGGTTCACAGAATACCCCGCCTTGGGTATTTTTG
>WSYH01002326.1:61127-90155 GCA_036426205.1 Ascaphus truei
ATTCTGTGAGCCTCTGACGCGACGGTTGGTATTGCGCAAGCGCACTCTGCCGATGGTCCGGAGCTCACTGTGTCTGCTTCCACTGCGGGGAGGGACTAGTGTCTTGCAGAGCACAGTTACGCGCGCACTTAGAGCCCAAGTGAGGCATACAGTAAGGGCCATTTGATGAAGCGCTCTTCCCACGCCCCACGGCCACCATCAAACACGAAGGGGATATCAATGTTAGGATGACAGAGGATAGGGGCGGATACAAAAGCTTCCTTGAGTACCTGGAAGCGGACAGAACCTCGGGTGACCAAGCAGCTGGATCGGCCCCTTTCTTCATAAGACCTGTGAGGGGTGCCACAATGGTAGAAAAATTACGTATGAACTTACGATAGTAATTTGCGAATCCCAAAAAGCGTTGTATGGCCTTGAGGGTATTGGGTCTTGGCCATTCAGTCACTGCCTGAAGTTTACCGGAATCCATCATAAAACCCTCGTCAGAAATGATGTAGCCCAGGAATTGAGTAGAGGTCTGATGAAAGGTGCACTTCTCCAGCTTGGCGTACAAAATGTGTTCACAGAGACGAGAGAGAACGTAGGAAGTGTGACGAATATGATCCTGGAGATCCTTGGAAAAAATCAGTATGTCATCCAAGTAAACTATTACAAAAATATTGAGTACCTTACGAAAAACGTCGTTAATGAAGTCCTGGAAAACTGCTGGAGCATTACATAGGCCGAAGGGCATTACAAGGTACTCGTAGTGCGCACCAGATTATAGGCCCCACGTAGATCCAACTTGTAAAAGATCTTAGCCCCCTGTAATTTATCGAACACTTCGGTAATAAGGGGAAGGGGGTAACGATTCTTAAAGGTGATGCGGTTCAAACCCAAGTAATCGATGCAAGGTGTTAAGGAGACATCTTTTTTTTTCACGAATAAAAAGCTAGCCCCTGCTGGGGAGTTGGAAGGGTGAATTAAACCTTTCTTGAGGTTCTCCTGGATATATTCATCCATGGCCTGTGACTCTGGTAGTGATAAGGGGTAAGTCTTGGACTTGGGCAAGCAGTATCCTGGAACAAGATCGATCGGACAATCGTAGGTCCTGTGAGGCGGCAAAAGGTCTGACTGGACCTTATTGAAAACGTTCCGGAACTGGTGGTAGTCAGGGGGAAGGGTAATCTCAGGGACAGAGGTATTGGCCAAGAGTTGGAAAGCCTCACCTGACCTCGGATTCCAAGTGATGGGGGAAGAGGAAGTCCAGTCAATCTGCGGATTGTTAAGCTATAACCAGGGAAGACCAAGGGTAATGGGTGTTCCAGGAGCATGGATGGCATCGAGGACTAATGTCTCCTTGTGAGGGTGTGAGGTCAAAAGGAGAGGGACTGTCTCTAAGGAGATGTATGCAGGGGTAAGGGGAAGTCCATCTATACCAACCAGTGCGATGGGAGTTTTCTTTCTCACGAGCGGTATGTGGTTCAGCCTGGCGAATTCTAGATCCATAAAGTTTCCTCCTGCTCCAGAGTCAATGAACGCTGCGGTCGAGGTCTGAAACTTATCGCCTATAAGAGAGACTGGTATAGTGAGTTTCTTTGGAAATTCTCCCTTATGGAGGGGACGAGGAGACATGACACCCAAAGAGAGCCCCTCGTACTCACTGGGTGTTCCCATTTTCCTGGCCGCTGGGGGCATTCCTGGACCAGGTGTTCAGCGGATCCGCAGTAGAAACACAATCCCCCGGCACAGCGGATAGGTGTGCGGATGCGTTGTACCCCCAATTGCATGGGCTCTGGTGGCTCCAAGACAGGACGAAGAGGAGTGATAGCACCAGTAACCACAGGGGTACTGCCAGGAGTACTTAGGAAGGGAGGTTGAAAATTATGAAAGCGAGTGCGCTGACGCTCGGAGCGGCGTACCTGGATACGTTGATCCACTCTGACTGCTAGTTCGATGAGAACCTCTAATAGATCTAGGCTGGGTTGACGAGCGAGTTCATCCTTGACGGGATCTGCCAGGCCTTGCCAGAAAATAGAGACGAGAGCCTCCTGCCCCCAGTTAGTCTCGGCTGCGAGAGTCGGAAACTGTCGCCCTTGGGTAATCTGTAGAGAGAAACAGATGCCATCTCCTGGTGTGCGGGAGAATCGAACACTTGCTGGAATTCAGACTTAAAGGTGGGTAATCCTGGGTAATGTCAGAACGCCGCTCCCAAACCGGGGAAGCCCAAGCCAGGGCGCTGCCCGTTAGGAGATTATGGGGGCTATACACTAAGCTCAATGGTTTTGCGTTCTGATTTTGCAAAAAAGCAGGTTCGTTAAATTGTGAGGCCGGGGAAGCGATTCACTAAGGACTTGAGCCTATTTTTTAACGTACCTGCTCAAAATAGCTCAGAACAGCTACAGCGTACGAGTTGCTTTTTTTTCCCCTGCTAGCGTTCTTCACCTTTACGTACGCTAGCTGATAGAAAAAAAAGCTGCATGTAACATTTGCATGGAGATTTGCCATCTCCATGCAAGACTGTTACAGGCGATCGTACACTAAATAAATACATTTTAATAATAGTGTACATGAGCAGGGGGTCTCAGGACCTGAACCGCATTGGTTTCAGGTCCGAGGACCCCCTACTTCAGGATATATAGGCCCCGTTATGGGTACCGGTATCCCCTGCACTTTAAAGCTCCCGTGTCACGTGACCGGGACATTTAAATTCTGCAGGGGATACCGGCACCCCATAAAGGGGCCTATATCTCCTGAAGTAGGAGGTCCCTGAGGCTGAAACCAATGCGGTTCAGCTCAGGAGACCCCCTGCACATCTACACTAGTATTAAAACACACATAACAATAAATAATAATTAATTACCGTAGCGGCTATCTGCTATGGTAATGAAGCTGCTTTAATGTATTTTTAATAATAGTGTGCAGGAGCAGGGGGTTCCCTAAGCTGAACCGCATTGATTTCTGCCTCAGAGACCCCCTGCTTCCCGAGTTACAGGCCCCAGTATGGGGCATCGGGTGCCAGTGTTGCCGCCATCTTTATAGCGATCCAAGACGCGACGTGGGCTCTATAAAGATAGCGTCCACACTGGCACCGATGCCCCCCCGGGAATCAGGGGGTCCCTGAGGCAGAAATCAATGCGGTTAAGCTCAGGGGACCCCCTGCTCCCGCACACTATTATTAAAATTTACATTAATGCAGCTTCATTACCTTAGCGGATAGCCGCTATGGCAATGAAGGGGTTAAGGCACATTAGCATGTTTATTGGGGACAATTGCCCCCAATAAACAACACACATCCCCCCCGCCCCCTAACACATAAAGTACTGTAATGGGCAAAATTACTATTATCCACATATGGATAATAATGAATTTGCCCATTTTAAATACATATAAATTACAATAAATACAGTCAATATATATGACACTTACCTTTTACAGGCACCCACGATGAAGGCCGTCTTCATCCTCATCTTCATCCTGCCCATGCCCCTCCGGTGCTGCAAAACATGCACAACAATCACAATAGCCAATGTAATGTCCCCTAACCCCTTAATCACCATAGCTACAGTCATTAAGGGGTTAACCCACTCTCATCCACCACTCGGGAGGCCTACATACCCTCCCCCACTAACCCCCCACCCCGTGAGGCCTAACCACCCTCACCCACTACCCAGCCGTGGCCGGAAAAAAAATGATTACGTCATTTAAAGGCAATGAAAGCACAGCCAATCAGAATGGCTGAGTTTCAATAGCCTTTAAGATGACGTCATGAAAAGAAAGATGGCCGGCCTCACATGGTACGGTAGCCAATCAGAGCGTGGGAAATACATCCCAACTCTGATTGGCTCTAGTACCATGTGACAGGCTTTCAATGACGAAACATCTGTTCTCCCCCAAGCCTCTGTCACGGTCCAATCAGGACTGTGGGAAACATTTGACCAAAATGTGACATCATAGGCCTATAGAAGCCTATGTCGCCTCATTTTGAAGCCATTCGCTGAGGAGGGAACACCTCCCCTGCTAAAAAAAAAAGAAGGGCGTGGCGGGCACCGCGGACCCATAGTGTACTGGGAAGAACCGGTGGCCCCACATCTGTGGGGGCACCGCAGACTCGTAGTGCCCACCCGTGGGTCCCCAGACCCCCGTGGGATCCTCCCGAGGCCCCTCAGACACCTGTTGGTCTGACCCGGGGCCCCCAGACATCCGCGGGCCTACCGTGGGGACCCAATTGTGGCCCACGGTGAACCGCGGAGACCACCTAGTGGGCCATGGTGCCTGGTGGGACCCACCAACAGGCCTCCAGAACTTGTATGAAACAAGTTGCTGGTAACCTGTAGGTCTGTGAGGTGACCCGTCAAGCCCACCGGGGACTCACGTGGGCCTGGGGTATGAACCCTGTATGTAAAAGAATAAATCATGTATTTATGGGGGGGCACAGGGGGTGGGTTATGTATTTAATAAATAGATATTGGCCCCAAGTGTATGTGGGTAGGCCTCCTGGCTGGGTAGTGGGTGAGGGTGGTTAGGCCTCACGGAGTGGGGGGTTACTGTGGGAGGGTATGTAGGCCTCCTGAGTGGTGGGTGAGGGTGGGTTAACCCCTTAATGACTGTAGCGGTTAATAACCGCTATGGTGATTAAGGGGTTAGGGGACATTACATTGGCTATTGTGATTGTTGTGCATGTTTTGCAGCAACGGAGGGGCATGGGCAGGATGAAGATGAGAATGAAGATGGCCTTCATCGTGGGTGCCTGTAAAAGGTAAGTGTAATATGTTTTTACTGTATTTATTATAATTTATATGTATTTAAAATGGGCAAATGCATTATTATCCATATGTGGATAATAGTAATTTTGCCCATTATTGTATAGTATGTGTTAGGGGGGTGTATTTAGTTATAAATATTTTTTATTATTTTTGGAGGTGCAACATTGGTACCGCAGGCTCGTGGGTACCCCGAGACTCCCGTGGGGACCCCCAGACTCCCACGGGGACCCCCCACTCCTGCGGGGACCCCCGCTTGGTGAGCCGGGGACCCCCACCCCCAGACCCCTGCAGGGTCAGCCGGGGACACCCGCGCGACCCCCAGTCTCCCTCAGGGACCCCAGCGGGGTTAGCCGGGGACACCCGCCGGCCTGTTGTATGGGTTTTGCGCATGCAAAAATGAAAAGCAATAATTTTTTCTAAATCCAGCTTTTTTTGCATCTACTCTGACCTGACGTGTTCTGATCAACGCAACTTTCGCGTTCGCTAAGGTTGCGTTGCTTAGTGCATCCTGCTTAGGGGCAGAATTTAACGCAAACAGGGTTACAAACGAGCAAAGTTGGACTTGAAAACAATTCCAGAAAAAAGTCAGTTTTAGAGCGCAAAGTGCCTGTTTGCGTTGCTTAGTGCATCGGGTTGAGCTCAAAATCACGTTCTAAGAGCACTTTGCGCTCTAAACGTGACTTATCGGAGCTTAGTGCATGACCCCCTCTTAATGTAGGCTACCTTCTTACGTCCAGTATCGAAGAGATAGGGGGCCATTTCAAACTGCAACACACACTGATTGAGGATACCCTTACATTCTTGCGGTTCACCTGTGTAAGGCTTGGGGGCGGAATTTTTACGTCAGAGCTGCTAGCTGCGCTTGCGGGCTGGGGATTAACAGCAGGAGAGGAAGTGGCTGGTACTCGGGCCGAGAGTACGGTGACCTGACGTGTAAGTGCCACAATTTGTTCCGCCATGGCCTGTTTTTGCTGAAGCAGATCAGAGAGAAACTGCCTTACTTCAGTCTGGTCTGCATCTTGTGGGCTCGACATAATGTTACGCCGGTGCTGCCCGCAAACCAGACCCGTTCCCTGTGCGGAAGGGGGAGGTAGGAATACACACACCCGCAGCAAAGAGAGCATGTCCGGAGTGTGGTATTAAGCGTTGCCAGGCCAGATGTAAGCAACGTCGACAATACTTGCCGGTACCGGGTATAGGAGTAGAATAGTGATTGCCTTGCCGAGGTCAGGGAGTGGAGAGATGAGGAAAGTTGAAGTCCAAGCCGTGATCGTGGGATGCCAGAGTATGCGTAGTCCAAGGAGAGCCGATGTCGACAGCCAAAGGGGGTAGTCGTCAAAACCTGTAAGTAACCGAGAGTACACCATACAGAGACTATGTCGAACGATGAGTGAGGGCTCAGAGATGCTAGATAAGGCTGGGCTGACCAATCAGGTATGGAGGCAGGTCAGGAGGACTTCAGGGAGCCTCTCTGGATAGGTGGTTGATACAACCCAGGTGAGCAATGGTAGCACTCTGATTACACTCATGCGGTGTACGGGGGCGGAGCCTCACAGCAGGAGTGGAAGTAGAAGAGTGGATGCTGGGCGTGCGCTCTGTAAGCTTCGTGTGCACGTGACCAGCATTGGGGGAGGACACACGTTTGCGGGCGGGACGGAGGACCCGCGCCTGCCACTGAGAAGGAGGCACGTGGAGCCAGGTAAGCGGAGGTTGCGCTGCATGCCCTGAGTCTCCCTGAGGGTTGTCTGTGTGTTGCGTGGACGGCGCTGAGAAATCAGATTCCTAACAGACGGGACCTATGACTGCAATGACCCGATCGGCGGCTGTGTCTGGACGCAGCACTGGCTTTGCTCCTGCAAGGAGTTCCTGGGTAAAGGGAATACATAACCATCAGAATTTCCTGCAGGTCAGTGGCAAAACTAGTGGGCTCCACCTTCACGTGCATTTCGGGATAGATACAGTGGCGGCCGCCTTTAGCCTCGTGCGGCCGTAGTGGCACAACTCTTAAAACCGCAGGCAGATGCATTTTTTTTTGTCCGGAGTGTATTGCGGTATTTTAGCACTCGTAATATTTGTATTTTATTAGCGCTGTCTGCAATACTGCAATACCGTCTAAAAACTCAGGGGGGCATTCGCGAGCTGTTGTCTTCGAAGTCTAATACTTTAGCAGTTCAACCTACGTCAGTACACAGTCTGCGTGTGCGCGCGCAGTAATTGTAAATTTGCATATTTATACATGCATTTGCAGTGCTGAACTGTATGTCTCATTTGAAAATTGCTGAAACGCATAGGCGTGTACTGTACTGCAACAGTATCACATTTCGGCATATACAGCGCTCTCCCCTCGCTCACCCCCGCACACACACAGGATAATTTACTGCACTGCAGTATTTCAACATCTTATCTTATCTACAGTACAGTACACCTCTCCCACACCATTCCTTTGAATGTGTGTCTTTCTGGTTTCAATCACATTCCTGCTTGATAGCTGATGATTACTGCGCATGCGTCTGTAAGTTCACCACTGCTTGCTTGCGAAGTTCAAGAGTGAGTGACCAAAAAAATAAAAATTTCTCCTCATTTTTTATTTTTATTTTCTCCACAAGCCTGCCTAAACCATCTTGATATTACGATATTCAATCTGTGCTGTAGCTTATGACTGCGACACTGTGCGTTTGACTGCACATGGTTGATTTGTGTGCTTTTTATGTATTTGGTGGTGAAGGGATCAAATTATTATGATGACCTTCCTTTTGAAAATATGCCATTTCTTTGAACTGCAGTACAGCTAATCCTTCATGCAGCTGTACCCTGTACCGCCCACCCCCACGCACACACACAAGGCTCGCTCAAGCAAGGATTTCAACCTCTTATCGACAGACACCTCTCCAGAGCCATTCCGTTTCTAAAGCTTGCCATTGTGTTTTTAATCGTCCGTCCCTAGCCGAGCATCACCTCTCTGCACCTGCGTGTAATCCTCTTTAGGATGGGAGCTACAGTACATAGCTGATGATTACTGCGCATGTGTCTGTAAGTTCACCACTGCTTGCTTGCGAAGTTCAAGAGTAAGTGACCAAAAAAAGAAAAAAAAAAATTTCTCCTCATTTTTTATTTTTATTTTCTCCACAAGCCTGCCAAAACCATCTTGATATTACGATATTCAATCTGTGCTGTAGCTTTTGACTGCGACACTGTGCATTTGACTGCACATGGTTGATTTGTGTGTGTTTTATGTATTTGGGGGTGTAGGGATCAAATTATTATGATGACCTGCCTTTTGAAAATATGCCATTTCTTTGAACTGCAGTACAGCTAATCCTTCATGCAGCTGTAACCCCCACGCACACACACAAGGCTCGCTCAAGGATTTGAACCTCTTATTGACAGACACCTCTCCAGAGCCATTCCGTTTCTAAAGCTTGCCATTGTCTTTTTAATCATCCGTCCCTAGCAGAGCATCACCTCTCTGCGCCTGCATGCCTAATTTTCCTATTGTAGGCTTAGAGTCACCTCTCTGTAATCCTCTTTGGGAAGGGAGCTAGCTGACGATTACTGCGCATGACTCACCCATCCACCCCCCCCAACCCTTTGAGGCTTTGTTTAAGGTAATGCTTTTGATAATCCCTTCTCGAATTTGATATGTAAATCTGATTTGCTCAGCACTGTGAAATTGAGAGTTAAAAAAACCATTATCTGATTCATGTTGTTGCAGTAAATTACCACTTTTTGTCATTCTTTCTTTTTCTTTGGTGTAGGTGTGGAGGGGGGGTTGTCAATGATTATGATTATCATGAATGTAAAGAAATATTTATTTTATTTTATCAGGAACAAAAAATACAAATATAAAAATAATCATGAATAATACAAAATGCAGTCTTTATTCAGTTCTTCTGTCAGATGAAAATTGAGGGCCGGTGGATAATCATGAATAATGCACATTGATAATAATATATATATAATAATATATTTTTTTCCGTCTTTATCTTCTACCTCATTCTGTGTACAGTACAGTAGTTCAATCAGAGAGTAGAGGTTTTGTGTACATCATGACTGGAGTTTAGATACTGTACACTTAACTGTACAAACAGTTCACAAACTTTACACGATACCCCCCCCCCCCTCACCCCCAGTCCATCCTTTTTTTCTGAAAAGACAAGAAAACAAAAAATTAGTGCAGTTATGTGCATACTGTATTATGGCATGGTGTGCTGTATAGTACTGTCAAACTAGTCTATACTGGAACTACTGTATACTGTAACTCCACTGCTTCCATTTGAAGCAGTGGGATTACCCTTGGGAGCCCAAAGATACCATACCTTAAGAAGTGTAGACAATGTTGAAGGTCTGTGTTTGGCTGCTCAGTTTTCTCCCGTATCATAGGGATGGGTATGTTGATGAGCTCAATCCTACACATTTCACTATGTTCTGTGACTCCATTAGGGAACTGATGAGTTCCATCCAATATAAATACCTCACTTGTTAAGTGGATGTTTAATTGCTTAATTTGTTAGCCAAGTTAATTGTTTCAGTGACTCATCCAATGGGGTCATAACTGCCTGCAGCAATTTGTGGTTCATGTCAAACTATACTGGCAACAATATACTCAACAATGTAACTGGAAAGATATAATATAAATTATTTATATATTTTTTAAAAACATGGGATAATAAAATTGTGTATTAAATAAATAAATTATATATAGTTATAGTAATGTACTGTAGATACAGTAGGTACAAGCTATAGTTTTTAACGCTGTACTGGTTACTACAGCATTGTTAAGAGATGATGTATTAAATTAGATTGATAAAAGCATCTAATAGCAGCTAGTTACATTACTAAACCTAAAACGACAGAGAATGTAAAAAATAAAATTACTCCAACACTTATGTAGCAACTTGTTATCCACATAGGGTAATCATTCACTGTATAATGGGACACCTATCTGTTGCTTTAATATCAAGGTTGTTGTTAATCATATTAGCATATATCCTAACAACTTACTAGTAATCATTAATATTTTAGGCAGTTCCCAATCATGTGGTGAACCATATTAAACTCTTCATTGATCGCATTATATAATCACACACTACTGTAATGTGTGTTAAGGTAATAACCTTATAATGAAACATTAATACAATACTCACAGTAGTGTAGACTTTATGGGTTCCACACAAGCAACTACTGGCACACATATTTTCAAAATAAAAATAACCTTTGATCAAAGGGAGGGATTATTTTATGTAAATGTTCATGTCTTCTCCACCTGTTCCCTAATCCATAAAGTGGAGTGGAGATGAAAGCTAGAGAAATCCAAAAGGTTTGAGAACACTGCATTAATGGAAAGCTAACAGATCCCGGTCGTCATTCAAACCTCTTGGATACAAAGTTTGGAATCTGAAGATTCAATAGGTTTCCAGGTTTTTGGAGTTTCAAATACGTCTCCTCTAAGTGGACCAATTGCTATGTGTTTAATCAGAGATATTGTGATTTATTTGGGATTGCTGTTTTTGTGGACAAAATGTCTTGAGACCCCATGTCCTAAAAACCCTTTTATGATGTTCCTATGGTGTTCTAGGAACCTCTCTCTCGGGGGGGCTCTTTGTCCGGCCGATATACTGTAAACCACAAATACAAGTTAATCAATAAATTACATGTGTGGTGTTACAGTTAATAAACTCTTTTATTTGGATAATCTTGTCTGTGATTTTGGATTTAATTTATTTTGTTCTGTGTTGGATGTGACCGCATGTGAGACAATTATTGTAACACTTGTAACAGGTGGTTCTGGTAGACAAGTGTCTCTCACTGTGTTTGTCTAGGCCTTTCCCTGCTTGCTTTGTTAAAGGGTGGGGGCCAGAAAGTTTTTCCAGCTTTTAGCCCATTTGAATATTATAGCTGGTTTTTCGTTGAGGCTTTTCCCAAACACTGGGTTATTTCTAAGAATTTCCTAATGTTTTTGAAAAATGTTTTGATGTTTGCAGCTCTATTCTCTAACGTCACCAAATCAAACCCTGATGATGTAGCGTCCACTACGAAATGTGTTGTATGAACTATTGTGTACTTGCTTTGCCTCTATTATACCCTGATATCTATGGAGTTGAAGGCTTATAGTTGGACTTAACAATCCAATGCTGATTTTGATTGCCTGTGTGTTTTCAGCTGTTTTTGGGCACTGACATTACTCATCACCACTTCAGACAGAGTTTCTTCCCAACAGAAGGTGATTCCATCTACACCTACCTGGTCGAGTACAGCGGTTGTGCCGTCGCTTACCTACCTCCACCAGCCAAATCGAGTGTCCATGCAAGGGTCCGGCTACATTGGAGATCCTTGATGGTTTTTATAACTTATTGCCCATATTGAATGTTTATGTTTATTATTTTTGATACTGCACTATGAGAGTTTGCATTTTTCTCTTTTTTTCCTTTTCCTAGTTCTTGATGTTTGAGCCATCTACTTGCTCAATGGAAACTCTCTCATATACAAGGGAACTTCCTTGAAACACTTCACATAACTATTTGTTTTTTCTGGCACTTTTTATTTCATTTGTTTCAAGTACATAGAGTACTATTAGTCACTTTTTAGCACTTTGCATTGTAATTTTGAGCACATCACATTTGTTTTTCATAAAATAAAATGAACAGTATACAGCAAGTGTACAATAGTGTATACTGTTACAAATATTATTAAGTTTTCCTCAGGTGTCATGAAATCTAATCACTAGTATTATTGGGTCAGTAGGTATTGTAACAGATTTTTTTTATACTGGAATATGTTTTTTCTACTACGATATTATACAGTACTGTAACTTTCTTTATATCAATTAATCTTCTTCTGATAATCACTGTGGATAGGTCAGAGCTACATAACATGCATATTATTAGCAAAAACTAAAAATGCAGGTAAGAAAACAAAGATGTAACTTTTTAAATTGTGAAGTAATTCTGTCAATGGCTTCAAGTACAAGTATATGGGGTTTTTTTAAGTTGGAACGAGCACCTTTGTAACCTCATACAGTAATTCATATTTGCCTTCATTGCAAAATCCCACTAATATCCCTGATTCTAATATCACACTGCACATGATCCTCTCTTTATGGCAGTCACAATGTTCTTAGCTTTTAAGTCACAAAAAATTAGTTTTTTTTATGAGTGTTTGACGCTGCCTTTATATAGTGAATTTAATTTTATTTGATATATTTGCTTTATGAATCAGCAGTGCAGAGCAAATATAAATAGGTTGCTTTGTTGAGAGAGATTTAGCTGCCACTATTTACATGAGACTATTCATATTCTGTGAACATACATAAAGGTTAGCTTTTTTATTTAAGAATTTTACCCTTCATGAGCTCTAAAATTAATTCAAGGAAAATAAAAATATAAACCGAACAATTTTATTTCTTTTAAAACACGTGGAAAAAGAATCAGGAGAGGGCCTGTTCAATAAAAGCCATCATCTTTGAAGGGAATAAAAGAAATAGACAATGAAATTTCACTGAGGATCTCCAGAGTCACAAAAGCAATTAGACTTTATCCTTCATCTCTACTGTCCTCAAATCTCATTACTACACTTTACAGAAATGTTTGTGCTGTAAATATTGCAGATGGTACTTGTAATGTGATTAGAAGCGTGTGTCCAAGATTGAGAGTAGCACATAAAGGTACTTTTCTTAGATTTTTATAAATACCAAAGTTTTGTAATTTTTTTTAATTTTTTTATGTAACTGGGGAATCTAATCAGATCAAAATGCAAGCAGTTTCCTGGAGTCTTCGGCAGGATATTCCTATCTGAATAGACATTTATATTTTGCAATCTAACAGCTCTAGAAGCAACTAAATTATTTATAGCTATAAAATCTTGTTACTATCTACCATTTATCAGTACTGAGAAAAATCAATGCAAATATTTCTTAACACACAAAAAAAACTTCTGATATATTGGTTTAGGAGCAATGGGTTTTATCTAATAGTTATTTCACATTTATATATGAACTTGCATGAATTTTTGGTAGAACCTTAATATTACATAATTGTATGCATATACAGGAAACATTATTGTATTAAAAAAATGCAGTACTTCCAATTATTCAAATTAAGAAAATATACTGTGTGTGTATATGTATATATATATATATATATATATATATATTAATAGACAGATTTTTTTAAAGCATCTTGGTATGATAATAGAAGTAGTGACACAATTCAAATTTAATTTTTATCTCTGAATTAACCTGTACTAATATTTAACTACTATTTTAGACCTGAAATAATTTGAAAAGCCATCTCCTCTTATAAAAGACGTTGTAATTAGTAGTTTAAATTGTACCACATACAACCTGTTCTAATATAATCTTACATAGTTACATAGTTGCATAGTAGATGAGGTTGAAAAAAGACATAGGTCCATCAAGTTCAATCTATGCTAAATTTAGACAACAGATACTTTATCCTATATCTATACTTACTTATTGATCCAGAGGAAGGCAAACAAAAAAACCCATTAAGGGGAAAAATTAATTCCTTCCTGACTTCAAGAATTGGCAATCGGATTAATCCCTGCATCAACATCCTTCCCATGTATACTTATTTGGTATATCCCTGTATACCTTTCCCATCTAAAAAGATGTCCAACCTTTTTTTGAACAAATCTATTTTTTCTGCCATCACAGTCTCCATGGGTAATGAATTCCACATTTTAACTGCCCTTACTGTAAAGAACCCTTTCCTTTGTTTCTGGTGAAATTTCCTTTCCTCCAACCTTAAGGGATGGCCCGAGTCCTTAGTACTGCCCGTGGGATGAATAGTTATTTTGAAAGCTCCTTGTATTGTCCCCGAATATATTTGTATATAGTTACCTTATCCTCTCTTGATACCTCTTTTCTAATGTAAATAAATCTAATTTAGCTAGCCTCTCCTCATAAGTTAGATTGTCCATCCCCTTTATTAATTTGGTGGCTCTTCTCTGCAATCTCTCTAGTTCCATAATGTCTTTTCTTAGGATTGGTGCCCAAAATTGTACTCCATATTCAAGGTGTGGTCTTTCTAGTGCTTTGTAAAGGGGCATAATTATGTTTACTTCCCTTCCATCCATTGCCCGTTTGATGCAAGATAAGATCTTGTTTGCCTTTGCAGCTACTGCATGACATTGGGCACTATTGCTAAGCCTGCAGTCTACAAGCACTCCTAAATTCTTCTCCATCAAGGATTCCCCCAATATATCTCCATTTAATTTGTAAGACGCCTTTTTATTCTTGCATCCCAAATGCATAACCTTACATTTACATGGCATCTGCCATTTACCTGCCCACGTTTCCAGTCTCTCCAAGTCCTTCTGAAGAGAAATTACACCCTGCTCTGATTCTATTACCTTACACAATTTAGTATCATCAGCAAAGATGGAGACTTTGTATTGAGCCAAGGACAAACAAACAACTAATGATCAATAATATTATGAAGTTCTTACAGAATTTTCCATGTGTAATGTGTAAAATAATTATCATGAAAGTTGTCCGGATTGGGAACTTGATTCAGTAAAAAATACATACAGTACAGTAGTGGTTGAATTCAAAATGAAGTGAATGGATAAATCCCTTCTCATTACAGAATTCAGTCTGAACTTTAAGCAATAAGTGCATTTTATAAATGTTACCTAGAATATAAATCGCAATTGTTTTATTGAACTGACTTCCACATTCAATAAAACATTACATTTTAGTTTCCTGGATCTCCTGAATAAACAAGCACTGAAGGGCAGTTGCTGAAAAGGGTGGTATGTAGGTGTGGTACTGCTGCGACAGTTTTTATTCTAACAAATCGCCGGTTTTTCCCTGGCTTTTTCCTGGAATTCGACACTCTTCACCTGGCGCATGCCGCGTTCATTTTGCGTTCCCAGCCACGGGTCATGCGCAGCTGACGCGCGGTTGATGCGTTTATTGAGAATGGTTCGGATTTAATAGGTTGCAATTCTTCACGTGTCCACCAGATGGCAGATATTCATGAATTGTAATGCGCATGCGCTTCAGTAATGTGTCGACATGCAGGTGTTTCATTTAAAAAAGATACCACAGTGTGCTATTGTAACTTGGCCTTGAGACTGAAGGAAGAGGTTGCAAAAATGTATCAATTTAGGCTTTTCATAAGAAAGACAAAGACCAGTTCCGGTTACAGTATTCTCCAGAGACCCGCCCGCCATGAGTGTTCAAGTACAGCCCGCTTTCCAAAAACCCGACAGAAGTTACGCATATTTGATATGGGCCGCGATTAATGCAACAGAGGATAAGATGGCAACAGTTGTTCAAATTTATCAGTATTTTATCGAAAACTATGACTTTTACAAATTTTCGCCAACTCCTCATACGTGGAAGCGTGCAATAAGGAAAAGGTTATGTAGCGATCCCTGTTTTTATCGTATTGAGCAACAATTTGTTGGAGGGTATTGGTGTGTATCACCAGCTTTTTCCTGTATCTATGATCATGATGACGGCAAAAGTCGAAGGGTCGTGTTAAAACCAACTAAGAAACGACAGTCACTGCCAAGCAATGCACCAGCACCGTCTTCCAATGACGGTCCCGCCGTCAGTGACAACCCTGAGCCTGAGCCGGATATCGCGGGCAGTTTCGATCAAGCTTGCATGTACCTAAGCAATTTCCAGCCTCATCAGCTGACTACAGGTGGACTAGTCCCGCTGCAAACTATCGACGTGGATGATCAAGAATGCTGGACTGGCAGTGGACCGGCGCCAGCGCCAGCTGAATGGGAAATTCCATGGTGAGTATTGTTGCCGTATTATTTCCTGTGTTTTTTTTATTTTGACAATACAGTATCAATATCGGTGCAATTCAAAAGTCAAGCAATTCTCCTGTAAGCAATATCATTGGCTGAGCGGCTTCTACAGTACTGCAGATACTGAACAATTGGTGAAACGCTAGGCGCATGCGCATTGGAGCCTTCTTGAAACGCATATGCTTGTCATCGCATAGACGGTAGGCGCATGCGCATGTGAACAGGAGATGCTCCCCGAGAAAATTATTGGTGGGACTGGCGGGGAACTTCTTTAGGGGGCTGACCATTACAGTAAAACTTTTCTTTTTGTTTTTCCTCAGAAAAGAAAACGGCTAATGGAGGGATTTTGATGGATAATATCGCTTTGCGTAACAATGCCTGCACATTGCTGAATCGGATTTAAAAACCCACGTACCGGAGTCTACAGTTTATTTGCCGTTGTTATTGATTAGGATAGAATACTGTACCTGAAACAGTATGCTGATGTTTTCCGGCCGTACAGTATACTGGACAATACTTTTTTATATACAGTACAGTATACTGTGTAATAAAACCGAAAAAAATAACAACTATGCATTTATTCTACATGTATCACATACATTATGTGTCTTCTACAGTATACAGTGCCAGTACATACAGTAAAGTACAGATTGTGTCTTCTATTTTTTTTTAATACTCTTATAGTGAGCATGCCTACAGTATACAGTGCAGTATGCCTCGACATTCTAGAAACACTGTATTTTGTTACAGTAGCAAAGGAGCAAATGGAACAATGTAAGACAAATCAACATGTTCTTTTATTGGTGGAGTAAGTACAAAAACATTTATTTACATATACTGTACTGTACAATGTAGAAACATTTTAAGTGCACAGCAATTCAAAACATCAACAGGTGTATGGTTTACTGCTACATGTGTGAAAACATTTATGTCAGTCAGTATGGTTTACAGTCACATGTTATAAAAACAAATTCTTTATTCATAAAATAAGCAAAACGCACCATCTCCTTTATTAAAGAACGACAAGTCAAAACATATACTGTACAGTGGGATGGTGTGCGAAACAGTCTGCACCAGTACAGTCCTCGAGTGCAGCAAACAGGGCAGGTTTTCAGGACAACCTTGAAAATCGTGCCTGTTTGCGGCCCCCAGGGACTGGAACTGTGCATGTCCTGTGTGTGTGGACAGCAAGCTAAAACATTTCTGTATAAATACAAGTAAAAAAACACACAAAAACATCTCCTTTATTTAAGCATAGCAGGTCAAATCATGTACAGTACAATACAGTTCAGCACAACAGTATGGTCTTACAGAAAGTCCTCCGCATTGTCCGTCCATGGCCGATTCCTTGCATGGCACAAAAAGCCATTAATGCAGTCTCGAACGCCTTTCATTACAGGATCTGTAATTTGATAAATGCGCCGCATTTCATCCTGAATGTTCTTTCTTTAATTGACAGGAAGCGCCTTTTTAACGCGATTTCCTTCGTAGTTCACTTTGAAGGCCCAGTCGCAGTACAACGAGTAGGGAACATGGTGCTTAAAAAGTAACAAGGCATACTTTTGGGGTGCACCAGCACTCTTCACCCTATACTTCTCCCTGAGCGCCGGTGGCAGATGTCACAGGGTGATGTCAGGCACCGTATCGATGCGAGCGAATGTAGGTCTTTTGGGAGCGGGTGTGCTTGAGGCGACGGGCGATGGTACAGTGGCGACACACTTTATTCTAACTCGGCTAGTCCCGCGAATTTGGGTATACTCCGGTGTATTGAGGTTTGTGATCGTTTTCTGCCGGAGTGTATAGCGTTATTTTCCCGGCAGGGATTGAAGCATTTTATTCCGGCTGGCTGCAATACTGCAATGCCGTGTAAAAAAACATGGGGGCGCTTGAGAGCTGTTCTCTTTGAAGCCGTCCCCTATAATGAATTGTAATGCAGTATATATACTGTATATATATATATGTATATATATACTGTATAACAACAGCCCCTATAACCCCTAACATACAGTACTGTACACATACAGTACTGTATATGCACATAAATGATACTATGGGCCGGCGGGGGTGAGATGTGTTTGCAGCAGAGAGAGATCCGATGCGCAAACATCGGCACATTAAAACTTATTTTCAATACATTTTTATTTATAGTGTAGATGTACTGGGGGTCTCGGGAGCTGAACCGCACTGGTTTCAGGTCGGGGGACCCCCTGCTCCCCGAGATACAGCCCCCTTTATGAGGTGCCGGTATCCCTCTGCGTTTAAATGTTCCGAGATCGCGGCCTGTTAAACCAAGCAGAGGGATACCGGCACCCCCAAAAGGGGCCTGTATCTCGGGGAGCAGGGGGTCCCCGGACCTGAAACCAAAACATTTCTGCTCCGGAGACCCTCTGCACATGTACAGTATGAATAAAACACATATATAAATAAACACTCGTTCTTTACCTTAGCGGCTATGCGCTATGGTAAAGAAGCAGCATTTCTGTATTTTTAATAATATTGTACAGTGAGCAGGGGTTCCCTGAGCCAGAAATCTAAACTCGGGGGGCCCCCTGCTCCTGCACAATATTATTAAAAATACAGAAATGCTGCTTCATTACCATAGCGTATAGCAGCTAAGGCAATGAAGGGGTTAACCCACCGTGCCCGCTTTATTGTGGGTAGCGGGGGTGGGTGAAGGGGGTATTTGGCCCTTGGTGTGAGTTTAGGACTTGCGGGGGGGTTGCGGGTGCACTTTACCCCTTCACGACCGTAGCAGTTAATACCGCTACGGTCATGAAGGGGTTAACCACTCCCGCGACCCCCCCCCGCAAGCCCAAAACAACCACGTTTGGGCTAATACCCCCTTCACCCCCCCCACTACCACAATAAAAAAATAATCACCACAGCATCCCCGAAATACATAAATAAATAAATACAAATAAAACATTTGAAATACATTTTTATTCCTAGTGTAGATGTGCAGGGGTCTCGGGAGCTGAACCGATTGGTTTCAGGTCGGGGACCCCCTGCCCCCGAGATACAGACCCCTTATGAGGTGCCGGTACCCTCTGCGTTAAAGGCCCGATCACGTGACCGCGGCCTGTTAAACCAAGCAGAGGGATACCGGCACCCCAAAAGGGCTGTATCTCGGGGGCAGGGGGTCCCCGGACCTGAAACCAAAACGTTTCTGCTCGGAGAACCCTCTGCACATGTACAGTATGAATAAAACACATATATTAAAATAAACACTCGTTCTTTACCTTAGCGGCTATGCGCTATGGTAAAGAAGCAGCATTTCTGTATTTTTAATAATATTATACAGTGAGCAGGGTGTTCCCTGAGCCAGAAATCTAAACTCAGGGGGCCCCCTGCTCCTGCACAATATTATTAAAAGTACGGAAATGCTGCTTCATTACCATAGCGTATAGCCTCTAAGGTAATGAAGGGGTTAAGGCATAATAAACAATTAATACATTCAATACATATTTTTAATGTCTGTGTTAAACCTCCCTGCCTTCACTGTAATCTATGTAAAACCACCTCCCCCTATTCTCTCTTTTAAACTTCCCTGCAATCTATGTAAAACCCCTCCCCTATTCTCTCTTTTAAACCTCCCTGCCTTCTCTCTAATCTATGTAAAACCCCCTCCCCCTATCCCCCTATTGTGTGCGTTAAGCTTCCCTGCAATCTATGTAAAAAAACCTCCCCCTATTGTGTGTGTGTTAAATCTCCATGGCCTGTGTTTCTGAGTGCAGTGTACTGTATGTAAATGTGGGGAGGGGGATCCCGTGTAAATAACCACACCCACCCCCACTACCCACAATAAAAAAAAATCACACACAGCATCCCCGCAATACATAAATAAATCTAAATAAATCTAATTAAATAAATACAAATAAATACATTTGAAATACATTTTTATTCCTAGTGTAGATGTGCAGGGGGTCTCGGGAGCTGAACCACGTTGGTTTCAGATCGGGGGACCCCCTGCTCCCCGAGATACAGACCCCTTTATGAGGTGCCGGTATCCCTCTGCGTTTAAGCCCCCATCACGTGACCGCGGCCTGTTAAACCAAGCAGAGGGATACCGGCACCCCCAAAAGGGGCCTGTATCTCGGGGGGCAGGTGGTCCCCCGAACTGAAACCAATGCGGTTCTGCTCCGGAGACCCTCTGCACATCTACACTGTGAATAAAACACACACATCATTAAAGAATCAATCTTTACCTTAGCGGCTATGTGCTATGGTAAAGAAGCAGCATTTCTGTATTTTTAATAATATTGTACAGTGAGCAGGGGGTTCCCTGAGCCAGAAAGTAATACTCAGGGGACCCCCTGCTCCTGCACAATATTAAGTACAGAAATGCTGCTTCATTACCATAGCGTATAGCCGCTAAGGTAATGAAGGGGTTAAGGCATGATAACCAATAAATACATTCAATACACTACCCACTACCCATGGCAACCTCCGCTGCTGCTGCTGTAAAACAGAGAAAAAAATTAACACTTTCAAAATAATGTCCCCTAACCCCTTAATCACCATAGCGGTTATTAACCGCTACAGTCATGAAGGGGTTAACCCACCCTCACCCACCACTCGGGACGCCTACATACCCTCCCACTCTAACCCCCCACCCCGTGAGGCCTAACCACCCTCAACCCTCACCCACTAACTTCCCACAAGGGAGGCCTACCCCCCTACTGTTGTTTAACCCCCCCCCCCCCCACACCCCCCAGTCCCGCGCAATCAAAAACCCATACACAGCCCCACAATAAACATCATTATATTTATTAAATACATTACCCACCCCCTGTGCCCCCCCCCATAAATACAAGATTTATCCTTTTACATACAGGGTTCATAACGCAGCCCCACGCTAGTCCCCGGTGGGCTGGCGGGGCACCTGGACAGACCTACAGTTTACCAGCAGCCTTTTTTACACAGGTTCTGGAGGCCTGCTGGTGGATCCCGCCAGCACCATGGCCCCCAGGTGGTCTCCTTGGGTCACCGTGGGCCACAGTTGGGTCCCCACGGTAGGCCCGCGGATGTCTGGGAGCCCCGGGTCAAACCCACAGGTGTCTGCGGGGCCTCGGGTGGTTCCCTCGGGGGTCTGGGGAACTCACGGGTGCTCACTACGGGTCCGCGGTGCCCCCACAGAAGTGGGACCACACATCATCCCCGCACCTATGGGTCGGAGGTGCCCCCACAGAAGTGGGACCACACATCGTCATGCCCGCAGACTACGGGTCGGAGGTGCCCCCACAGAAGTGGGACCACACATCATCATGCCCGCATGTGTCACCTGTGGAACCACCAGCCTGCTACCCTTGGGATACCCGAGGATTCCCGCAGGTGGTCTCCAGAGGTCCCACGCAGAACCACGGAACCAACCCTGAATGTAAAAAAAATAAACCAAAATAAACCTGGCCTATACATTCAATACATACACCCTCCCCCCCAACACCTACAGTACAATAATGTGCAAAATAACTATTATCCAGATATGGATAATAGATTATTTGCCCATTATTAAAAACATTAACTAGCATATTCAAATAAATAAAGTACTACTGACCTCATCAATACGAAGTGTCCGTCGCCAGCGCCTTCCTTCTCTTGCCCACACAATACATAGCCAATACCAAGCCAATACATTGCAAGTACATTCAGATATCAATTAACCCCTTAAACACCTTATCGGATAATAACCGCAAAGGTAATTAAGGGGTTAAGCCACATTGGCCCGATACCCACCCTTCACCCATGAATTTGTACTGTGGCTTCATCATGCAACTATATATACTGTATATACTGTATATATATACAGAGAGACAGAGAGAAAGAGAGAGAGAGAGAGATATACAGTATATATATATATACACACGTTATATACACACCCATGATAAACCAATATACAGTACAAATAAATGTAGAAGGGTTATCAAAACCATACTGTCCTACAACCAAACACTTCTCCATACATACACACTAAATTAAAATCAATTTCCTTTAATATTCATAACTGATCTCTCAATCTAAATCATCACTAAACCTCTGAAAAGCCATTTAAACAACTTACATTCCAATATAAATGATGCCTAAATATCTATGCACCATATACATTCTGCAAATTAATCAACCAAGTAAACAAAAATCAATTAGCAATCATTATTTACATCCCTAAACAATTCACACTACATCCCGAACAATGAAACCATTAACAAATTCACGCCTAGAGCAGAACAATTAAGCCTTTGAAAAAATATAAGTACCGACAAAAATACAACCTTTACAACCAAGCCTATCCCTGACCTTCCTCAAACACACAATACAATACCAAGGAATACATCTATCTAATTTTAAAATACTTTAAACTCACAATAAAGCATAGCAGCATACACAAAATAATTTAAAACACATCTAATCCAGCTTTTAAAACATCATCATTTCATACCCTGAATGTATACTGTATATCTCTCTAGACATATATACATACATACATACAGTGGCAAGAAATGATATACCACAAAAAAAAAATACACATGTTAAAAAACCTTTTGAAAAAATTAACAAGTTAAATAAAATACATTTCTTTAGTTAATTTACCATTACTTGCCCCCACCGATTCCCGTTGCGCAGCTTACTCACGAACCAATCCACGAACAGGAACCCATAAAATAATAAACCAGAAAAAAAATAAACTTTAAACTAAAAATCCAAAACAATCCACGGGTCTTCTATTTGTAGTCCATCTTCATCTGTATTCTTCTATCTTCTATCTCCTTCCAGCGGGGCGGGGCGGGGTCTTCTCCCCGTCTGCGGCCACGCCCTGCTCTTCTTTCTTCCCCGGAGGTCCTTCCTCCGCGGCGTCTGGCTTCAAAATGAGACGACATAGGCTTTTAAAGGCCTATGACGTCACATTTTGCGTCATGGTTCCCACGGTCCTGATTGGGCCGTGAAAACCATGTGTTTTGGCCGACAAAAATTAAAATGATGACGTCATCTTAAAGGCAATGAAAGCACAGCCAATCAGAATGGCTTTGCTTCAAATGCCTTTAAGGTGACGTCATTAAAAGACACATGGCCGTGCACACATGGTACTAGAGCCAATCAGAGCGTGAATGAACTTTACATCTATTCTCCCCCTACTCTGATTAGCCCTACTGTATAAAATAAAACATGTATACCAAGGGGCTTGGGAGGCCAGAAACGATGTACGATCAATGAAAACCTGTCACGGGATACGCGTAATCACAATCAGAATACGTGGGTAAACGACAATCCATCTCCTGACATCCTGAAATTGACTCTAGCCAAAAAAAATTGACAAACCAAACTACAATTCCACCATGTTGACAGAGGCTTGGGGGGAAACAACAGGCCATGTCACCTCATTGAAAGCCTGTACCCATGGGATCTCTGAAGCCAAGGTACAAGATTAGTGTGACATGGTGGTTCCCACACTACAAAAACTACGGATTTGCAGTACGACCCATACCATGTGTCACGCGCACCATCGCTGTCCTTTTACATGACCCACTCTTAAAGCATTGACAGCAAACATTCTGATTGGCTGTGCTTTCATTCCTTTAAGATGACGTCATCATTTTATTTTGTCGGCCAAAACCACAGGTTTTCACGGCACATCAGGACCGTGGGAACCAACGCAAATATGACGTCATAGGCCTTAAAGCCTATGTCGTCTCATTTTGGAAGCCAGACCCGCGGAGGAGGACCTCCGGAAAAATGAAAGAAGACCAGGGCGTGGCCGCGACGGGGAAAAGACCCCGCCCCGCCCCGCTGGAAGGAGATAACAGATAGATGAAGAAATACAGATGAAGATGTGAGTTAATAGACAGACCGTGGATTGATTTGGATTTTAGTTTAAGTTTATTTTTATGCTTTTTATTTTATGGGTTCCTGATCGTGGATTGGTTCGTCGGATCAAGCTGCGCAACGGGAGTCGGTATGGGGCAAGTACTAAGTGATAGTACTAAAGAAATGTATTATTTAACTTGTTAAATATTTTTCAAAAGGTTTTTTAACATGTATTATCTTTCTCTTTTTTTGTGTATAATGCAATTTCTTGCCACTAGTATGTATGTAATGAATACCTATGCTCTAGAGAGGATCTATATACATAACAGGAGTTAAAGAAGTGATGAAATCTCGTATCATTAAAAAAGCCTCTGATTTTGATGATGTATTTAACACTATAATTCTCTGTCTAAGCTAGCGATTCCTTTCTGTGTGTTTAAAGCATTTTACAACACTTAGATAGATGAATTCCTATGGTATAGTGTCGTGTGTTTTGATAGCGAAGAGGTCAGCAGATAAGCCTTGGGTAAGAGACCTAAGACAGTATTTTACACTTGTTTTAATTTTTTAAAAGTTTTTAACATGTGTATTTTTTTTTTTGTTGGTATATCATTTCTTGCCACTGTATGTATGTTATGTATATATGTCTAGAGAGATACTATACATCAGGGTAAGAAAGATTGATGTTTTAAAACTGGATTGATGTGTTTTAAATTATTTGTGTATTGCTATGCTTTATGTGAGTTTAAAGTATTTTAAAATTAGATAGATGTATTCCTTGGTATTGTATTGTGTGTTGAGGACTAGGTGGTTTTAAAGGTTGATTTTGGTGTGTACTTATATTTTTTCAAGGCAATTGTTCTGCTCGGCGTGAATTGTTAATGGTTTCATTGTTCGAGGTAGTGTGAATTGTTTAGGATGTAAATAATGATTGCTAATGATTTTGTTTACTTGGTTGATAATTTGCAGAATGTATATGGTGCATAGATATTTAGGCATCATTATATTGGAATGTTAGGTGCTTTCAGGTTTAGTGATGATTAGATTGAGAGATCAGTTAGATATTAAAGGAAATTGATTATTTATGTGTGTTGTATGGAGAAGTGTTTGGTTGTAGGACAGTATGGTTTTGATAACCCTTCTACATTTATTTGTACTGTATATTGTTTATCATGGGTGTGTATATAACGTGTATTATATATATATAATATATATATATCTAGTATACGTACATAATATATATATATATAATATATATATCTATACAATACATAGTATATCTCCTTACCAGTTCTCCTCGAACCTTCTCTCTCCCTTCTCTTCTGTCCTCTCTGTAATATATACAAGTATATATATTATACTATATATATATATAATAATATATGTATAACTAATAATATCATATTAATATATATATATATAAGATAATTTTTCGCAGTATATAATACTATAATAATAGATGTATGTTGCACATGAATAAGCACACAGTATACAAATTCATGCGGTGAAGGGTAGGTAATCGATCGCCAATTGGCAATTAACCAAAACCCCATTAAATTACCGTTATGCGGTTTATATATCCGAATAGGTGTTTAAGGGGTTAATTGATATCTGAATGTACTTGCAATGTATTGGCTTGGTATTGGCTATGTATTGTGTGGGCAAGAGAAGGAAGGCGCTGCGACAGACACTTCGTATTGATGAGGTCAGTAGTACTTTATTTATTTGAATATGCTAGTTAATGTTTTTAATAATGGGCAAATAATATATTATCCATATCTGGATAATAGTTATTTTGCACATTATTGTACTGTAGGTGTTGGGGGGGAGGGTGTATGTATTGAACTGCCTGCCACGTGCACGCACACACCCCATGACTGATGCACACACATGATGTGGATCCGGGATTAGCAGGGTCGCAACGTGATCCCACAACGTGGGGTCTGCAAAATCCCCTCTCGCCTTACGGTGGGGATCTGACTCATGGGGGATCTCCAGCTGGAGTGTCTCCCATAAAGTCTATGGGGTGGCCTGTGTCTGGTCCCAGGCCGCAGGTCACCATGTGGCGTCCGTCCGGTTACCTGCTGCAATACTACTGTTGTGGGATAAGGGGAAGCATCCCTGTATGGGGCCTTCCTTAATGCACCCACAATCTGGAATGGGCTCAGGGGCCTACCTGGGGCCTGCAGGGGAGATCTGGCCTAGTCCAGGAGCCACTGGCACCCGCACACTACCTTGCTCCTTGCCGTTCTTCTACTGACTGGTGCTCTGCTCTCTTCATGTCAAATTATCTATCTTTCCTGCTCTCCTCCTCTCCTGGGGGATTCTGGGACATGTAGTCCCATGCGGAGCCACCTGAGATGGCTGCCGCAACTCTGCCCCTACTGTGCATGCTCACCTCTTCGATCGCGTATGCATGATCACCAAGATGGCGGCCCCCGCAAACCGGGACCACCGTGGAGCTCCAGCATCTCCCTAGGACCTGGCTGCTCTCCCTCACCCATCATGGAGGTAAGGGGGCTCAGCTACATCTATACTGTATATATGGCAAAACAAGAAAAAGAAACCCAAATAGTAGCACTCAGGTATACCATATAGCAGTATCAAAATGTATTAATTGAATGTCACAAAAAAGAATAAAGATAGTACAGAAATGCTAAAAACAAGGCATAGATCCCCTGTACGTAAGCCTAGGACAATATGCTAGTTATGGTGCCAAACAAAACAGATGAAAACACTAAATGGAGCCAGGGATAGGATAACAAATGTCCCTGGATATGAGTAGATGTCCTAAAGGTACTGGTCATGAGTATATATTAACACAGTATCCCTAACAGAAAAAACAACCAGTGGTGTTGCTAGTGGAAAAGCTGACAGGCATTAAGCAATTCCATGCACAAGTGATAGATCAAAGGAGGGCTGGAACCAGACTAAAATCCTAACGTAGATATGGATCTCCAATACACTGTTAGACTGACAATAGATGATTAAAATCAGACCAAGGAAAAAACCTCAATAACAATATAAGCAAATCACAGTCAAGTGTAGATGGTGAACAGAGTATGAACTGAGTCCAGATCCTAGTATACACAGTGCAGGGTGTGTAAGAAACACAATAAGCAACCCTGTAAGCAATCCTGTAAGCAATCCTGTAAGCATAGAATCAGCATACACATAAAGTAATAGTGTCAGCAGGCATAATTACGTGTCCTAGAGGGGGGAAAGACCAGGGGATCCTGCCCAACTCTCCCACTCCTACGCGTTTCGGCACTGAGCCTTCAACAGGGAGTGGTGGGGTAGGCAGAGTGATATGCACTATTTAAAAGGGGGGATTTTTGCGCCAAACATACAGAATACAGCTGTTAATTAGACCTAATACATACCTCCTGATTAGTAGCTGGGGATGCGCGGCCATTATTGCCAATGCGCATGTGCTGGATGACGTCACCGACACTGTGCGCTCCAGCTTGGAACGCACGGCCATTATACCCCGTGTATGTGTGTAGTAGCTCAGGATGCGTGGCCATTATTGCCAATGCGCATGTGCCGGGTGATGTCACCGGCATCGTGTGCTCCAGCTTGGAACGCACGGCCATGATACCCCATGCGCATGTGCACAGCGCAAGCAGGGAATCCCGATTTAAATAGGTGCCGGCTTCTTACTTAAAAGTATGAGTGAAGCATAAAGAAGGCATTGGGTGTAATTATCCATTGATGATACTGTACATATAATAACAACAATTGTTACATTAAAAAATAACTACAATTATAAAAAGATAAAGGAAAAAACTGGATTAACTATTAAATAACAACTACTTTAAGGAAATATCATATAATATAGAGGAATCCCCTCCAAAAACACAGAACCCCATGCTAGTGATAGGGGGAGAGGAAAAGAAGTAGTAACCAGAGCAGAAAGGCAGAGAACAGCAAGGCAGGAAACTAAACCAGTGTGCTAGTATCCAAGCACTCATTAAGACCCCTGGGAATATATATATATCCCTATAGGGAACCATGTTTTTGAAGCAAAAAGTAGCACTGTGTGCTCATTTGCATGTCATTTCCCAGAATCCCTTGCTGCAGTGGAAGTGCTGTGTGCTGGGTGATAATGGGGAAAGGCGGGGTTGCAGACCTGCCTAAGACATGCAGATGAGCATACAGTTGTATTTACATTTGCATATTTGCTTTGCTGTGGAGGGTTTTTGTCACTTTTTTACTCACCATAACTTAACTCAGTATTATGGTTGGCCCATCCTTTAGCTTCTTTGCATACCCAGTTAATCAAACCCACACTGATGAGACCCATTAAGGTCGAAACAGCTGTCTGTGGGTGGTATTCTGGGTATGCACCTTAACCCTGGCTGTGCTCAAAGCTGTGACCATGCAGCAAGCTTAAGCCTGTAGGGAACCATGTTAAAAATGGTTTTTGAAGCAAAAAGTGGCACTGTGTGCTAATTTGCATGTCATTTCCCAGAATCCCTTGCTGCAGTGGAAGTGCTGTGTGCTGGGTGATAATGGGGAAAGGCGGGGTTGCAGACCTGCCTAAGACATGCAAATGAGCATACAGTTGTATTTACATTTGCATATTTGCTTTGCTGTGGAGGGTTTTTGTCACTTTTTTTACTCACCATAACTTAACTATATATATATATATATACATTAAACACACTAATAATCACCTGTATAGTTATATTTTACTTCATACTTTCTGTATATAGTTGCCACAGATTAATTGACCTCCTGTAAGTACTCACATGTTAGTTGTGCATGCCTTCGCTGCACAACTATTGATGCAGCGGCCGCTATTCGAATGATTAACGCGGTATGTAGATCGGAATACCCATTCGATGGCGCGCAATTTTATTTAATCGTGCCGACTTAACCACGCGGTTTGGTTATCGTTTTGTCCGGATTAGAAAATGGCATTTTAGCGTGTTCTGCAATACCGTGGAGAAACTCAAGTGGGCAATCGCGAGTTGTTGTCATCAAAATTCAATAGCAATTCAATGTCACGATTACCATGTTGGCTAAAATCGGCTGTGATGCCTGCCACGCATGCGCGCCATAAGCCCTTCAAAGCTCCTTCTATTGTGCTGTGCCAAGTCAATTTGGAGTTCACCGCTTATCAACAACACAACAACCCTCCCCCCCCTACAGAGCTGTTAATAAGATTACCACACGTCCTTCAAAGATGGCCCCCCACACACACACTTTAGTAGTTGAATCAAATCATTAATAATTATTCTTTAGAATTTTATTGGGTAATGAATCATACAAAAATGCAAAAATACAAAAATACAATAATTCATGTACAGGCTTGTCTTTTCCTTCGTTATGGTTGCATTTGATTTTGTATTGCTGTACTGTACAGTACAGTACTGAAAATAAAAACCAGAAATAATTGATTAAACAAAAAATAAAAAATATATTTTTTTGGGGGGGTCTGATGATTTTAACCCCCCCACACACACACACACGTTCAGTGTGCGATATTCATGTCTGCAATACTGTAGTATAATCAAATAATGAAGACACTCCCCCCGTGGGAGGCAGGAACGGCGCACAACCCAAAATGAAACCGCAGCAGGCAATGGTGATGAAGCACACGATTTATTCAAACATCAGGGTAAAAGAGTCTGGCGGATCCTCTTACACGTTTCAGCCCGTGGGGCCTTTTTCAAAGAGTGATCCACCAGTGCAC
>WSYH01002327.1:0-70000 GCA_036426205.1 Ascaphus truei
AGACACTTGCCGGTTCAGTTACTGCCGTAACTTCCTGGACATTTAAACGGTTGTCCAATAGGAAGCCGCAACGTTGTCCTCGCCATGACGTTTCGGCCCGCAAGACTTGGCTGCCATTTTGATTTCCCTAAACGGGAGGACAACATCGGCAGCTAAACTGCTAAGTATCTCGCGGACCTAGGGGACCCCAAAGCTAAATATATCATGTCTCCGCTCCGGAGTACCAACCAGTTCCATCTCTCATTTTTTTTAAAAAAATCAATAGTTTTAAAGCAGCAATCCTACCTAACCAATTTTTTTTTATAAAGACAATGGAGCAACCATCTGCAGGCCTGGGCTATATCGGATGCTCTGCAGAGCCCTCCGGTAGGAAGGTCGGAATCTCCTGGCGTTACCTTGAGATTCCCTCTCCTGCTTCTTACAAGAACTAGTTCCATATGGGTGTGTGGCTGCTGTGTGGACACGTTATGAGGAATCCTGATAAATGGGAGCGCACACCGCGGGCAGCGACACAACAGGAGGAGGAGGGGGCGGGGAGAGCAAGGAATGATGGAAACAGGCGAGGGTGGGGGGGTGGTAGAAAATGGTCATTTTTCTTAGTGGCAGGAAGAATTTTTTATAAACATCTGCATTACCTAAACGGACGGAGTGAGAGTTTCTGTGCCAATGCGGGGTAAAGGGAGGAGGGGGGGGAGGGGGCGACTGGGAGATACAGCCCCTCCCAAAATAATGTCTTCATATAAAGTTTGTATAGTCAACTAACCTTGGGCTCACTTGCACTGATATTTCAGGTTGTTAAGGCACTCAGGAGTTGGGTTGCCATTGGATATCTCATGTACATCCATCCATATAGATTAGTAACTGTCATATGTGCGTGATTCTGGTCAAGGTTGTGGAAAATGAATACATTCGCACAAGCCTATTGCTTAGCCCAGGAGTGGCCAACTCCAGTCTTCAAGGGCCACCAACAGGTCAGGCTTTAAGGATATCCCTGCTTCAGCACAGGTGGCTCAATCAGTGGCTCAGTCAACGACATTGAAACCTCTCACAGCTCCCTCTGCGATCTCAACATCTTCCACATGCAGGTCAGCGGCTGTGCCCAGCTCCCCCTTCCGTCTGCTCTCCCACGCAGCAGAATCTTATCACTGCCTTACCGCAGCCCAGCTGCAGGGAATTATCAGGGATTTGCGTAGCTGCAGCACGGAAGGGGGAAGACGCACGCGAATGCGTTAGGGGAGAGTAGAGAGTCGGACAATTGCAATTCATCCTAGAGAGAAGTAGTGACGGGCGAATCCGCCGAAAATCCATTTCCCCGGATTCTTGACCGAAGTTACCCCAAAAATCCGTTTCGCGGTGTAAAATCTGCAAACGGATTAGGGCGGTTTCAATCCGTGCGGATGTCGGGATCGCGCATGGTTCACGCCCCCCTCTGCACGTCACGCCAATCATCCGGAGGGGTGCGTGGACTCCTGCAGGCGCGCGCACGACCGCGAAATAAACGAAACCCTCTGAGGCGCACCCAGAGGGCAAAGCCTTAGCGGTAGCGCGCACGCTGTTCAGCGACTGATGATGGAACCATCCTCAGCTGTGTCACACCTGAACTAAAGGTAACTTCCTCCTATCAGCTTTCTACTTACTTCTAGAGTCCTCCCGTCTGCCTCATTTTCATTGGTTCCTCACCCTACTTATGCCTACTCATCCTTCTGTCTTGTTGCTGAGCATGGACTGTTGTTTATGCACTGTGCTCATTGCAGCCTGAGTTTGCCTGTATCTGGAACCTGCCTTGATCTTTGTTGTGACCTCTGCCTGTACCCGACCCATCTCTTCTATACAAGAGAAGGTAAGGCAGAGCAACTGCCCGATGAGGAAGGTAACAGACCGGGACCACTCAAATCACTGCAAACGCTTTATTGGCATAAAAAGCAACATAGACTCACTCTTACGCGTTTCGCACGGCTAGCCGCGCTTTATCAAAGAGTACAATTAACACACAGACAGTTCAGCTTAAAATACCCAACCTGCCCTGCGGAATAGCCAATAGGAGCTCAGTGAACATTTCATCTCATACACCTGGCGGAAGGTAAACTCCTCCATGTGTCATACATGGAAAGATACAAGACATAAACATGTCCGCAGAGACAGGGGGAAAGAAAATGACTCATTCTCTTCTGCACTTCTCTTCTATACCCCTGGACTTCGGCTCATAATTGGACTTCTGCTCTCTCCACCCCACGACCAAGGCTTACGGACTACGACTATTCTTCTCTCTCCAACCCCGGACCACGGCAAGTACTCCGACCTACCTACACTCTCCTACCCTGACCCAGCTACCCGTCCCTGACTCTGCTATCCGGACCTGGTCCCGTGGTTGTAGGGCGGCAGTTATATATATCCCTACCTCGGCCTCACGGCCTAGTCCAGGTTGTAGTGAGCATCAGTGACATTATGCTCAGCCCAACAAACCTGGACCCCGCTGAGGGATGTCTGAATCAGAATAACCAGCGTATGTAGGTGTTCCAACGTGCTCTGGGGGACCTGGATACCCAGGTTAAAGCTCTCAATCCGATCACTGTTACACCTGCGGTGTCGGCTCCTGCCACTGTTCCCCTGATCCCAAGTTCTGAGCCACGCTTGCCTACCCCTAACCGCTATGAGGGTGACCCTCTGGGATGTCGGGGGTTCCTCAATCAGTGCTCTATTCACTTTGAACTTTTACCTGCACATTTTCCTTCCCAGCGCTCTAAGGTGGCTTACATAATGTCCCATCTGACAGACGATGCCTTGGCATGGGCCTCACTGATCTGGGAGCAGAGACCAGATCTGACCTCCGATTTCGATCGGTTCACCACAGAGTTCCGAAGAGTCCAGGGAGGATGGTAATGGCAGCCTCCACTCTTTTGTATATCTCACAGGGGGATCGTACCATGGCTCGCTGCGCTCTCGAGTTTTGTACCATCGCCACCGAGACCGGTTGGAATGACGAGGCCTTGATGGCGGCATTCTGGCAAGGGCTTTCCAAGAACCTCAAAGATGAGCTGGCAGCATTATAATGTCCCGCGGGATTTGAAGCTCTGGTGGCCCTCTACATATGTATGGACCAACGTCTCCAGGAGAGAAGGATGGAGAGAGGAAGGCGCCAACGGAATACACCTGCATTCTTTTCTCAGCCGGCTACAAGAGGAAATCTTCCACTTGCAGTCATGGACAAACCCATACAACTGGGACTCACTCGATTGTCCACTGGTGAGAGACAGCGTAGATGCCGCTCCGAACTATGTCTGTACTGTGGTAACAGTGGACACTTAGTTGCTACTTGCCCTGTGAAGCCGGGAAATGCCACAGCCCACTGAAAGCTGGGAGGACCACACTGGGAGCCATCTCTTCTCCTCCCAAACTTCCATCCAGGGTCACATCCCTATCATTCAATGCGGGACAACTTTAGGACTGCCCCCCGGGCCTTCCTGGACTTCGGGTCAGGGGGCAACTTTATTGACCAGGGATTTGCGGAGAAAAACAAAATACCCCTAACAGATAAGGATCGCCCCGTAGGTCTCAAAGCTATCGATGGTCATCCACTCCAACCCACCTTCATCACTCTACAAACTTTACCCCTTTTCTTGCAGGCCATTGGAGCCCATTCTGAGAGCATACAATTAGATGTCATTCACACCCCCTCCGTGGACATTATCCTGGCTCCCTTGCATTGAGGGCACCGACGTCTCATCCTGGTCACCCGAGGCCATCTCCGCCTTTGAAATTCTCAAGAAGGCATTCGTCTCTGCTCCCATCCTTCGTCATCCGGATACCTCCCTTCCATTTACCTTGGAGGTCGACGCCTCGGACGTAGGAGCTGGCACAGTTCTTTCTCAGAAGACGTCTCCTCAAGAGAAACTTCATCCCTGTGGTTTTTTTTCACGGAAGTTTTCAGCGGCCGAAAGGAATTATGATGTCGGTAACCGTGAACCTTTGGCCATAAAACTGACTCTCCAAGAATGGAGACACCTTTTGGAAGGTTCCAAAGAACCTATCGCTATTCTCACCGACCACAAACATTTGTTATATATTGAGGGAGCTCGTCGCCGCCAAGACCGTTGGTCAGTCTTCTTTTCCCGCTTCAACTACACCATCTCATATATTCCAGGTACCAAAAATGTTAAAGCAGACGCTCTCTCTCGTCAGTTCGCCACTGAGGCCGAAGCCAAGGAAGTTTCGGAGCCTATTCTCCCCGCCAAATGCATAATTTCTGCTAACAACTTCGATGTGTTGGACGAGATCACCAAAGCTCAAGCCCGTACTCCCAGCAGGTTCAGGGTACCAGAAGGACGTCTATACGCAGCTGCGTCTCCCTTTTGTTCCCTACAGGCCGTTTCCCTGGTGCGCGCGCGTGCATCCCTCTCCTCTGGGCTTGGTTTCCCCGCTGCTTCCTCCTCTCACTCCTTGCGGGCTGTCTCTGTGCTGCAGCCTGTGCGCTCGCATTCTCCCTTTACAGAGGGCGCCCGCACACGCTCCTCTTATGCTGGCTGTCATGTCTCCGCCTCCCCAACCCTGCAGGCCATTCACCTGTCTGTCCCTTCTGTCTCCTCCTCTTCTCTTCCTGACCTATCTCTATTGTCTCCAACTTCTCTGTCTACTCCTCCCCTCTTTCCTATATGTGTTCCCTCCTTTATTACCCCTGTCTGTCCACTTCTTCCTCGCTCTGCATAGTTCCTGTTTCCCTGTGTGTACCTGACCTATGCTGTGCTCCCTCTATGTCCTTGCTGTTTCCCTGTTCCTGTATGCTCTTGGATTTCCCTGGCTCCTGACTCCTGCTTGTCCTGGACTACTCTGCTCTCTGGTACCCCTCTGAACCTTGCTCCGCCCTTCACTACGTTTACCTCTGGCTTCCTAGGACCTGGCTTGTACACTGACGATCCTACTCTCTCTACTCCGGGACATTGGCATACGGACTCGACTATTCTCACGGACACCCCCAAGCGTTGCAAGTATAACAACAACTCTCTTCCTACAGGCCCAGCAATGCTATACCGCACTCCGGGCTTGTTCCCACTGCTATGGGTGTGTGGTGTCATACTGTTCCCACCTCAGTACTGGGGTCCTGCCAGGTCTGCGGGCATACAGACGTGACACTCCCATGGACTACCATGGCTCCAGCGACATAACCCGCAAATCAATTGGACGGGAGTTTTGCCGATCCGTTGGTACATTCAGTGAAAAGGGAAGTGTCTGTCTCCTTCCAAAAGTCTAGCTGGAGTGCTACTGCCGGAATCAGGGAATCAGCTGCCTGAGATGTACAAAGAGTTCTGGGACGTCTTCGATAAAGGGCAGGCCGAGGAACTACCGCCCCATCGTCCCTACGACTGTCCTATAGATCTTCTGCCCGGAGCTATTCTTTCCAGGGGGTGCTCTTATCCTATGTCAGCCCTGGAGACCAAGGCTATGAAGCAGTACATTCAAGAGAATCTTCTGAGGGGCTTCATCCGGAAGTCTTCTTCACCTGCTGGTGCGGGGTTCTTTATCGTAAAAAAGAAGGATGGGTCGCTCAGGCCGTGTATCGATTACCGGGGGCTCAACAAAATAACGGTTAAAAACCGTTATCCTCTGCCCTTGAACTCAGAGCTGTTCGATAGGCTCCAAGGGGCCACCATCTTCACTAAACTGGCTCTGCGGGGAACATACAATTTGATAAGAATCCGTCAGGAGGATGAGTGGAAGACGACCTTCAACACTCTGGACGGGCACTACGAATATTTGGTGATGCCCTTCGGCCTTTGCAATGCACCCGTGGTGTTCCAAGATTTTGTGAATGAGATCTTCAGGGATCTACTAAACCAACACGTGGTTGTATATCTGGACGATATCCTGATTTTTTCCATAGATACTTCTGAGCACCTGGAACATGTGAAACAAGTTCTCCAAAGACTACGAGCAAATCACCTCTTCGCCAAACTAGAGAAGTGCTAGTTTCAGAAGACCTCAAGTACTTTCTTGGGATACATCATATCCAACACAGGACATGCCATGGATCCAGACAAGGTCAAGGCAATCATAAACTGGCCACGTCCGCTATCCCTCAAGGCTGTGCAGAGATTCCTCGGATTCGCAAACTACTACCGGAGGTTTATCCAGGGTTTTTCCTCTGTGGTAGCGCCCATTACGGCCTTGACCCAAAAGGAAGCCATTCCGGCCCAGTGGTCTCCTGAAGCCATCAGAGCTTTTGAAAAGCTAAAAAAGGCCTTCATCTCCGCACCTATACGGGTACATCCGGACCCGGAACTACCCTTAACCCTCGAAGTAGACGCTTCAGATGTCAGAGCAGGGGCTGTACTTTCCCAGAGGAGAGAGCCCCAGACCAGGCTTCACCCGTGCGCAATCTTTTCGGAAAAAAATTCTGCCGCTGAAAAAAACTACAGTGTGGGAAATCGGGAACTCCTCGCTATTAAAATGGCTTTGGAGGAATGAAGACACCTACTCGAAGGCACAGAGACACCCCATTACCATCTTGACCGATCACAAGAACTTACTTTATATTGAAGGTGCACGTCGCTTGGGGTCACGTCAGGCACGATGGTCCTTGTTTTTCACCCACTTCGATTTCATCATATCTTACCTTCCTGGTTCCAAGAATATAAAAGCGGACGCACTCTCTCGGCAATTAATAAAAGAGGATAAATTGGAGGATCTCCAGAAGACTATACTTACCCCTGCCTGTATCCTTTCAGCTAACGTCTTCGGCGCTCTACCAGATATCACAAGGGCCCAGAGCAGCATTCCAGACTGCCTTAGGGTACCAGAGGGACGCCTGTTCACTCACTTTCCACAGAAGAGTAATGGAATGGAGCCACGCATCCAAAACGGCGTGCCATTCCGGTACAAGGAGGACAATCGACCTCTTGGAACACACCTTCTGGTGGCCTGGTATGCGTAAGCCTTTTTTTCTTCTTCATATCTCTGGTATGCGTAAGGACATCAGGAACTTTGTGTCGTCTTGTGTCATCTGCGCCCAGAACAAAATGCTCCGCAACAGAACCCCAGCTCTTCTTCAGCCTCTTCCTATTCCGGAGCACCCTTGGACCCATCTATCAATGAATTTCATTGTGGAGCTACAAAATCCAAGGGGAGGGATAAGATTCTGGTGGTAATAGACCACTTCTTGAAACAAGCACATTTTATTCCACACAGGAACCTACCCTGTGCCGCCAGATTGTCCGAAATATTCATAATATTCAGGCATCACGGGACACCACAAGTCATCGTATCGGACCGAGGTTCGCAGTTCGTATCCAAGTTCTGGAGGGCTTTCTGCCTAAAACTAAGTATCAAATCACATTTTTCGTCCGGCTACCACCCACGGACAAATGGAGAGAACTAACCAATCATTTGAGCAGTTTATCCCCTGTTTCATATCAGACACCCAGGACAATTGGGTGGATATGCTTCCGTGGGCAGAATTTGCGCACAACAACTTGTGCGACGAATCCACGCAACAATCTCCCTTCTTCATCAATTATGTTTTTCATCCCTCCCTCTTCCTTCCTCAGTTCCCAGTTCAGGGGGTCCCTGCCATAGAAAACAGGACCCAATACCACCAGAAGTCTTGGGAGAGAATTCAAAGAAACTTGAGACATGCCATTTCCCTACAACAACAAAAAACTGGCTGATCGTCATCGCCGGGAGATTCCTACCTACATTCCAGGACAAAGAGTCTGGGTATCTACAAAAAAAAACCGCCTTAAAGTATCTTTGCCCAAACTGGCGCCTAGGTTTACCGAACCTTTCGCCATCTTAGAAGCAGAGAGGGCAGGGAGCACCAGGAGGTGAGAGTGTGGCCTGGCCCCCTGGTCATGAAAGCAGCTCACTTAGGGCTCAGGGCTGGTTTTCAGGCTTGCAAACCACGTCACGGTGTACCCTCTTTTTTCAAGTCCTAACACTACTGTACCCACAAAAAGCTCTCCTTACCCCTCTAATGACATTGTGACATTACTCTCAGCCGGACAATGGAATAGGGCTTTTGGAGGAGAGGGAAGTAACACTACGGTATTGAAGTCATACCCTAAGTCTGCTGTTACTCCCACAGCCAGTCACAGAAATGTGGCTTTTGCCCTGTTTCAGTGTCCGGATGGGACAAGTAGCGCCAGGTTTAGGTCTAACTGAACAGAACGTTATTACGGAGTTCTGCGAGCCCAGAATTCTTATGCTGACGGCTCATTTGCATTTCGTTTGCCCCAAAGTCCGTGCCGTGCAACGCTAGGCTTTTAACGTGATGGTAAAATTAAAATAACGTTAGGTAACTTTCTTTAGCGGGTACAGCTTTAGTAAATAGGAAGACATAAAGGCTTTGAAAACAAATGCTTTTTTTCTGAATTAAAAAGTAGTGGTGCTCTGAGTGTAAAAACAGTGGCACCCCCTATTACCATCAGACTTTGACTACTGATATAAGTTATATACAATTGAAATGTCTAACAGGCAATCAAGACTTCATGGAGATCAGTAGGGTGACCGCAGATAAGAATGAGTAAGGGGTGACAGGCCAGTATGCACAGTAATGTACATAGTGCCTGAAGAGCTTACAATCGAATAGGGGGATAAGGTGACTTGGACTTGGACATGTTCATCTTCTCCTCTGTATTGGGTGTGATGAAGCTCATATTATCCAAGGGAGCGCAGCCGTGAGAGAGGAGTTATGCGGAAGGTGTCAAAAGATCGATAGAACCTCAGCTGCTCTCACTGTCCTGTTTTACTGAACGCTCTGCTGGAAGACGGGGGACTCCCCTCGCTGCTGGGGGAGAGCCTGGGATACATTACTCCATTTGTAACATATGAATATTGTGTGGTGTGTTACTGGCACACATTGCTCTGCATTCTGCAGCTACACATCTTTGTGTTACACTGACACACTGCTTTGTGTGTTGCAGATGCACACTGCTCTGCGTGTTGCAGATGCACACTGCTCTGCGTGTTGCACATACACATTACTCTAGTCTACATGATGCAGACACACCAATTAGAATGCTACAGGTTCAAACTACTCAGCAATTCACTGCTTCAAAACAGCTTGGGACGCTGCTCACCAAAGGTTACTACAATCTAAAAGGTTTTAGGCGATGCTCTGTAGATCTCGCCTGTAGTGGGACGAGTTAGAATTACGGTTCACAGATCTATCTACTCAAGTATGAAGTAACGCCCTGCTAATATCTCCAGTAGTATAAAGTATGAAGTAATGCCCTGCTAATATCTCCAGTAGTATAAAGTATGAAGTAATGCCCTGCTAATATCTCCAGTGGTGTAGAGTAATGCCCTGCTAATATCTCCAGTGGTGTAGAGTAATGCCCTGCTAATATCTCCAGTGGTGTAGAGTAAAGCCCTGCTAATACCTCCACTAGTATAAAGTATGAAGATTGCTCTATGGGTCTTTTCAAAAGTTCACCATTTAAATTGATGCACAATGCTTTGCCAGCCTTTCTGGCAGCAACGGCGTTAAGGGTTTGAAGTGATGCTCTGCGTGTCTCCCCAGCAGGTTACATCGCTGGAGAGATGTTCTGCATCCCTCTCCAACAGCATTAGGGTGATATTTCTTCTCTTCCGCAGACAGCTCAGATATCCCTCAGGGACACACCAGGCACCGCGTGTTTTGACAGGGGACAGGCAGCTTTGCGGGTAGCAGCCTGTCAGACACAATGTTCACATCACTTGGCATGGGATATAACGTGCGCCTTTTGCACTAAGGCACAGCTAGAGGTCATGGGTCCCTCCTCCAATCCCTCCCCTAGCTCTGATCAATAAGCCATTAATACTACACGGTCGGGGGAAAGGCTATTTCCAGCAGGAGGGATCTGCTCAGGCATCACAACTTGAGACAGACCCCCGGGACACAAGAAAGGCAATTTAGCAACTTTTGTAACTGTTACAGTGTAATGCAGTCCCTGTGAGTCTTTCTTCTCTGTGTTACAGAAGTGTGACAAGACAGGACTAATGTGGTTTGGGAATAGCAGGGGGGTATGGTGTATTGACAGAGCTGGGGGGCTAGGGGAGATCAGTGCTGTATTAGCAGGGGTCTGGCTGGATTAACATGCATTCACTGAATATGCCTTATTTGGTTCCCAATCATTTTAAATGGGATCGCCCTCCCGAAAGCAATTGTTTTGCCGTTGGGACCCCTATTCTGTATTCAATGCACAAAGAAAGACGACCAAGATATCGGGGTTGGGCGTCCAGAAAATCCCATTTAAGAGAATAGAGATTTCACAGAGCAGAACCCATTAATTGGGTTACTCTGGGATCCCCTTCAAAGTCTACTGCTCCCCCCCCCCCTTGAGATTGGGAAGCAGTGTAATACTCAGTATTGCAGGTACACATCTCATCAATGGAAAAATAAGGTAAGCCGCTGGTGCTTCTGGACATGGGGAGAATCCTGTTATATCCCAATGAGTCACGGAGAAGGAAGTAAGTATCATTACTGAGCCCTCTCCTTGACAAAGACTGAGTGGCAGTCAAAACGTTGGATTTTTTGCTGAATAAATCACTTGATGATTAAGTCCATGTGCCTGGATACTTCCTTTCTTCTCCATTGGGAAGCCGTGACCAGCATGGGCTAGATTGAGGTGACCAGTAAGAAAAATAGGTATAAATGGATTGAGGGGCATCAATAGAATATGGACTGTGGGCCTTATTCTTGCACTACTGCGCAGAAATGAGACTTTCCATACAGTGGCACCAGATCAGTGCTATCACACTTTATAGATTAAGGCCCTATGGCTTGATTACGCTCATTGAGGAGCGTTGTGGGGAGATCTGTACTGAAATAGCAGGGTATAAGACTGAGTTAAGATGCAGCCATGCTGTAGGGGATGGCTCTTCAACTGGTGGCCTACGAAAGGCTTTGATGTGCCCAAGCAACTAGTATGAAATGAGCAAAAGCAAAGTGCCAATTTGTACACAACAACGCACTTGTAAGTTGAGGTAATGTAAATATATATGGTACAGATGTTATACATGCCATGTACATAATAATAACCTTGTGGCCCTTCTCATAAATGTTTTCTGATCTGGCCCCTTCAGAGAACTGGTTGAGAAGCCCTGCTGTAGGAGCTACTGCTGGATTGAGTTCCACTGAGGTGCTGTGTTGTGAAGAAGAAAGGGGTTGGAAGGAGGTGTGGGAAAAGCGTTGACGTTAACTATGTCAATGCAATGCCAGAGCAAGGGGTACAACTATATTGAGCAGCTCTGTCTGGGACCAGTGCTGACAAGGCCAGGGGTGAGTAACATTGGATGGAGGAACGTTGAGGGCACAGCAGAAGTGAAATAGCAGCTTTACAGTACAATGTAAAGTCAATTTAAAAAAACTGCGTGGACCAGAAAAACATGTACCAGTCATAACTTCGTCATTATTGTCTAAAGGCATAAATATGTATATGTAAAGTCTAGTCTGGTAAATTATTTTCATTGCAAGCACTGCATAATTATTGCTAATTCAATTATATATATATATATATATATATATATATAAATAAATATATATACAGTGGTCGACAAATCACCAAAAACTCTACTCGCCAAACAAAAAAATCTACTCGCCACCTAGTACCACATGTGTGCTGCTTGGGCCAATAGGAGCTCGCCACGATGTTAAATCCACTCGCCCGGGGCGTGCAAATGTATAGGTTTGTCGAACACTGTATATATATATACATACACACACATACATACATACAGTTGTGTGAAAAAGAAAGTACACCCTCTTGAAATTCCATGGTTTTACATATCAGGCCATAATAACAATCATCTGTCCCTTAGCAGGTCTAAAAATTAGGTAAATACAACCTCAGATGAACAACAACACATGACATATTACACCGTGTCATGATTTATTTAACAAAAATAAAGCCAAAATGGAGAAGCTATGTGTGAAAAACTAAGTACACCCTTACTGCTTCCATAGGAATTAAAATGCTATGTAGCAGACACGTGCTGCTAATCAAATGCCCTTGATTAATTTATCATCAGCAAGTGTGACCACCGCTATAAATGCCGAAGTTTTAGCAGTTTGCTGGTCTGGAGTATTCAGGAGAAAGGACCAGTAAAATAATTTTTTTGCCTATTCTTGGTATATATATAACAGACAAGACAAGCCTGCCCTGATGAAGTCAGCTTTAGCGCTGTCGAAACGTGTTGGGCCATGCGTCGCCACGCTACCTTGACGCGATACGTTGGAACGGGCAGGAGTCCCCGCCGGTGCGAGTGAGCGAGTGGACGAGCGTTCTCTTCTCTACCGGAGTTGCTGATATGTAAAACCATAGAATTCAAAGAGGGTGTACTTTCTTTTTCACACAACTGTACATACACACACACATAAAATATATCAGACAGAAAAAGGTGATATGGCATACTAGTTACTGTTGATGTGCAGACGTCTAATAACGGACAAGAAAAATGTAATGGGTACCAGCACGTCTCAAAATACGTAAAAAAAAAAAAAAAACAACATTGACAATACCGATTAGTGTATTGATCAATGGCAATACAAAGGTGAGAATCAGCACACCCACGAAAAATTGCAAAGCAGAGTTAGAGATGCAGAGAACCCACAAGGGCCCCCGAATCCCTTCGTAACAGTGACACAACAAACATAGGAGGGAACCCGCACACTCGTAGAAAGAGACGCTGCAAAGAAGGTCAATCAAAATGGATATATACTGTATATATATACTCACAAAATTCATGTAAAGACACTATACCAAGTGGATCTGTACAAATAGTGAGCTCTTCATAATAGCAAAGGCTGTGAAAATGAAAGCAACGAATACTTAGCTTGGGCTCATGTAAGATGGCCGCAGGACAGAACAACAAGGTAAAGGGAAAAAAAAGGGAGAAAATAATGGTAAAAGGAGCGGATCACTGGGAGGGGGGCATGTCAAAAATTGGGAGGAAAAAAAACAAAATTGGGTAAAAAAAAAAAGGGGGGGGGGGGGGAAGATGGATGGGGAGAATGTTCATTCCCCTATTTTTTCCACCCCTTGATTGAACAATGCCGTTGTGTCCACCTTTCTCTTCTATGGTAAATTCATAACATGTTTGGATCACAGCAGGGGGGCTCCTGTGATGAGAGCACCAGCCAGATAAGTGAATTGGACTTAAAAGTTCTCTACTTCGGAGTGCACAAGATTATTTTTTTTCATTGTTGTATTCCTACAATAGGCCGCCCTGGCACTAAATGGGTTACTTATAGACACACATACACGTCTCGCTTAATCCACCCTTCTCCCTTGGCTCCTTAAGGTCAATACTCAGACAGCTGGTCACACGGGGCACCAATCTGCTATTGATCCGAGGGAAATGGGGACGCAGACGCAGTCACCCCGGCTTCCTCTCGCCTCTCCTGCTCACCCCTCACAGAGAGAGGGCAGCGGAGACCTCCCTTATCAATAAAACGATCAACGTTGCACTTCCAAGAGGTCCTACGTGTCACTGCACCTTGGTGAGGTCTCCGTAAAAAGGAAAAGGTTTGCTTTAAGCGTTAGTTTTTATCTGAAAGTTTCTGCTTGTGGATAATTAGCACGGAAAGGTAATGCCTTTGCCACACTAAGAAAACAGGGAAATGATTGAGAGACAGAATTTCACACATCCTGATATCATATGGTTTTTATATCGCATGACCTATGCAATGCACTGGCAGAGAAGGGGTTCGGTGGCCAAGTCATGTAACAAAGCGGTAGGATTGGAGTGTAGGATATTGGGCGGTGTAGGGAGAGGTATTACCATTCTTGTGCCCGTATTCACTAAGCTGGAATGTGGGGTATCGACTGTACCCCGATACGGCGTTGACTGCCATTTAAGTTAAATGGTTATCTTACAGAGGGGTGGTCAATTCTTGTTCACACGGACATATCTGATGGGCTATAGGTTGCTTGATCACAATTTCACACTGTGTGGGGTGGATTTATCTGATGGTACATAGGTTAATTCTGTCCTTGTATCACTAGCAGGAGGAACAGCCTTGAGAGGACATACGTATCGTCCACATCTTTTTTTCTATGTCAGGGCTATGGTGCGGACAGCCTTGGTGGGCTACAGGTCCTTTGTGCCTCTGTCATGTTACCCTGTTGTAAGAGGGATACACTTCATGGACAATGTGTCTCATTTTTTCTAATTGTCCCAATGTAAGGACAGACTGATTGAGCCTCATCTTTTTCTATGTTACTGTCACTGGTATCCTTCTTTCTCTGCGTCACATAGTGACCGTGCAGTGGGAAGGACAGGCTCCAAGGGCCATCGGTCAACTCCTTTCTGTGGGTCACTATCACCAGAGGGAAGGTTCATTCTGTCTCTGAGTCACTGTGGGAGGACCAGGCTTAACATGACATCACGTCATTTATAGGCTGGGAATCAGAGCAGCCACAAAGGGGTTGGGTGGGGACCTCGTACACGGTTGGGAATAGCTTGAGGAATAGTGTCCAATGCTGTAATAAAATGAATTTCGAAGCTAATATACACAATCTGTCCAACTGCATAGTTACGTGCAGGCTGATCAAAGGGATCCCAGCTTTGGGGCTATCACTTTCAGACCCTTAATGCTCACATGTCAAAACAAGATTCCTGGGAGAAGCTTTGAGGTGGGCGCCGTGAGGGAGCATGGACCCCTCCTTGCCGTTGCATAACATATACAGAGCTTGGCTATTATAGCTCTTCCCTAATTCCCCTCGGTATTAATGTAAACACGTGAAACATGAGCAGTATACACAGGATTCTGAGAACTGAAAATCTGTGCAGTTCAGGGGATCTCTGCGCCTCTTCCCTGAAGTTCAGCTCTAGAGGCGAAGGGCCCTGCATCTTTAGGCCATCCAATCCTAGAGGTACCCAAGCAGGATCTACACATCTGACCCATCCAGTCCTAGAGGTACCCTAGCAGGCTCTACACATCTGACCCATCCAGTCCTGAAGGTAGCAGGCTCTACATCTCTGAGCCACCCATTCCTAAAGGAAGCAGACAGCACCTGTAAATTAGCCAGTCCTACAGGTGACAGGCTCATAATCCATTCGATCCTAGAGGTGTCAGTCTCACCCTGATTGAGCCCTAAAAGCTATGGGTTCTGTGACAGCCTGTCCTTGTAATACCTTTATACACCCTGTCCTAGAGGTGAGAACCCCAGTGTCCCACTCATCTATGTTTGTGTTTAATGTATTGGTTTAACAAGTTAAAAACAGCAATGCTACAAAGACATGTAAATAAATCACAAGAATAATAATTACAATCAACAGTTGAATGCAACAAAAACGTTATTAGTTTTAGAAATGTACTTAACGAAGCATATGAGTTGCTCAATGGCTGATAATTTACACTTCATACATAAACCTGGGCCCCTTGCAGACGCACTTACCAGAACGCCCTCATATTGTCTCTGTGCGTTCCTACCTACCAATTAGATTGTAAGCTCTTCGGAGCAGGGACTCCTCTTCCTAAATGCTTCTTTTATGTCTGAAGCCCTTCTCCCCATTAAGTGTAATTTGTATTATTTGTTATTTATATGATTATATCCCATGTATTACTGCTGTGAAGCGCTATGTACATTAATGGCGCTATATAAATAAAGACATACATGCATACAAGATAAAACTACACATTTAACTCTCTTTCTAAATAAGAATGTCAACATAAATGAAAAGAAATAGTTGCCAGCAACATGGGATACACAGTATCTTCAGGAGATAAAGGATCCAGTATCGAGTCCGGGATTTGGAAGGTGGATTTGCAGGAGTCTATCTTGGTAAAATAATGGAAGTGGAAACAGAAACAGAGCTTAAGTGCTCCTTACTATCCCTCCTTATTATCAGAGTGAGATGAGACTCATCGAAGGCTTTATCTAAGGACTGGTGACTCCTCTCCCACACTACCCAGGACAGATGACCTCGGGTCACTGAAATGAAAGTGAAATGCAACAGGTCTCAAGTAGAGGTCAAAGGGTGAAATGCAGCTAAAGTTGTTTTAAAAGTTTGACATCAGGGAAGTTTAGGAAGGAAACCTTCTGCAGATAGTACAGGTTGCCCCAAACACTCCTGTAATGCACAGAACAGGTACATATGTGGAAGCTTCTGTTTATGTAGATTTTGGAGGAACAGGGAGGTAATGTTTTCATCTTCCATGGACTTGCCTTGCATTGGGAGCAAGGCATTTTTATCACAGAGAAAGCAGGGGAAATTATATATAATTTTCAGGAAGTTTTACAGAGAGGGAGACTTGGACAACCTATCTTCTCCACCCCTTGTAGGCCGCGCTTATAGTGCCGGCGACGTTGCGTAAAAACGAATGTATTGACGCCATCGCGTGCACTTATAGTAGGCGCGACAGCTTGGTCGCGATCGCTGGAAGTCACTTCAATTTGATTTTTCCAGCGGCGCAGCGTGCACTATAAGCGCGGCCCAATGCTGCAATTCCAGACATTAAAGCTCTTATTCAATGTGCTATAAAGCTGCTTCTTCATTGCGTCAAAACAAATGCATTGCCGCAGTCGTGTGCGCTTATAGTAAGCGTGACGCGACGGCTTGGTCGCGATCGCTGGAAGTCATCTCTATTTGATTTTTCCAGCGACAGTCGCCTGACGTCACAGTTGCCGTGGCCGGCACTATAAGCGTAGCCTAAGTTGTGCAAACAGCCATGGAGAGAAAGGAGATGGAGCATTCAACTTACGAAGGCGAGAGCGTAGACAGAGAGGTAGACACTAATGAGATAGGAAGAGAGGTGGGAGGATCTGGACAGCACAGGAACTAGGAAGACACTGGTCATATCAACTGCACTTTGGCCCTAATGAGAGTAAATTTTTAGTCCAAACACTAGGAGCTGAGCTGCCCTCTCCCTTTCCCACCTGCTGGGAGCCATATTGTAATCCAGTCAGCTCCAGTTAGCGGGCCAGAGCTGACAGGGCGAGAGCTTCTTTAATGAGGGAAGGCAGCGGCTCCAGCCTTGGTAGGGGTATTAGCAGAGAGAGAGAGAGAGCATCCTGTCTGCATCTGCCAGCCTTAACCCTTCCAATCCCGCCAGACACTTTGGCTGCAAGTATGGGAAAGTACTACTCTCGGCTCCAAAAAATAGCATGAATGGGAATGTTCAAAGCATGGCAAAGAAACCCAAAATAATGTCCATGTGTATTATCTTGAATAGTATACTGTGGACTTGCATCGGTAGCTTCAAACAGGTAAAGAAACAATAATGGACATTGTCACGTAATGGTGATGAATAAGGAAATAGCTGGAGGGGAAAGATGGACACTTAATAGAGAACTGGTGGGGAAAGTGAAGCCGTGAATAAAGCATACCTCTACTTCCCCAGTCCACTGTGTCGTTCTCGGTCCTCACTTCTACATCCCCTATAATCCAGAGGTATAGATAAATACCTGATTCCTTTGCGTGTGGCCGTGGACATCCCGAGTGCTGGAGCCGAAGTGATGACTAAGGCTTCCGCCCGTCCGGGAAAACTCCTGGCTGTTGCTGGATCTTCCGCTAACACGTGGAGGTGCCCGTCTTCCGTCGGTGTTCTCCCGTGATGCATAGCGTGTGTACCTGCGCTACGGATGTGCGTCACTCCAATTCGCAAACAATGAAGGTAAGTGTCTCCTTGAGAAAGGGCTGCAGAGCCTGAAACGCGTGGGAGAATTGTCCTGTTCTGTTTTTATGTTTTTTAAATATGTAATGAATAAACTTTTATTTTTTATTTTTCTCTACCTGATGAGTTGATCGGTGCTCACGTTTTTGGACTCTGCTGTTCTACCAATTTGTTCACTTACCTACTTTGGCTGCAAGATCTGGGTTGGCTCTTGGAACTACATTCTATAACCACCCTCACATTTGTCAGCTGGCTCCTTTATGGATTCCTTCTTTACAGGTGACCAACCAAGACCCGTAGCCCGTTTAAGAGATTAAATCTGGGTTATTGATGCATTTTCAACCCCTCTGCTGCCACTCTAGCAGCACATTGGTTACACTTTGTTTAAAGTTACTCTGTAAACTTGGTAAGCTGAAACTGTCTGAGGTTTGACTTCATTTTTGCGTCTCCATTATATGTGATGTCACTGCCTGGTGAACAGAACCTGCCCTCCTCTTCATCAGTCAAAGCACTTCCACCTCTCCTGCCTGGTCCATTGACAGGGAAGAGAGACTGGCCAAAGGTAGAGAAGACACCTTTTGGTGCTGGAAGACTCCTTACAGCCAAGTAAAGAGAATATGTCAGAAGGTTTCTTCCAGTCCCCCTGGAAGGCATCTTGTGAAATAGCAGTTCTTCGTAAATATGGCCCACGATCTGTTTTTTTCAGAGTCTCCTCTGGAAAGAAAAGACTCTTAATTTCTCAAAATAAAATAAAAACATAGATTTACAAAATGTTTCGTTTCTGAGCTCAGCCATAGTCCTTAGCTTCAGAGTATTGCGCCTATTTGCTCTACAGAACTCATGCTACAGTTACTTGCACCTTCTGGACTGGTCAAGTCATGCTCCCTCTGTGCTCTCCAAAGCTTTCCCAAATCTGAAAACACCCCACCTTCCAGCTCACACACTACTGTATGTCAGGAACCTACTCTCCCAGCTTTCCAATCTCCTGTGAACTCTCCCACCTTTTTAAAGATGCCATTCACTAAGTGTTCAACCAAAGCTCCCCTCATCCTGATATTACTATGTATGCAGAAAATAGACAAATATCAACAAAATAACCAAACGTAGAAAATAATATTGATTTGTAATGTCCTCTGGTTCTAGAGCAGGGGTGGGCAACTCCAGGCCTCAAGGGCCACCAACAGGTCAAGTGTTAAGGATATCCCTGCTTCAGCACAGGTGGCTCAATCACTGATTGAGCACTCTGTGCTGAAGCAGGGAATCGATATGCTTATCTAAAACCTGAAACCTGGTGGTTGGCTCTTGAGTTTAAAACCAGAGACAGAACATGAGCTCAGTGCACATCCAGTGAAACTTATGCACGGTACAGTGCCTAAATATATATATGTATAGATATCTATTAAATAAATGGTCTTTTAGTTTAACATTTTGGCCAAAGTTAAAATAAAAGACCATTTATTACTAGATATATATATACATATATATTTAGGCACTGTACCGTGTATAAGTTTCACTGGATGTGCACTGAGCTCTGTCTGTGTTTCATGTTCTGTCTCTGGTTTTAAATATATATCGCCATGCTCAGTAGCACTCCTCTGTGACACTTATATGCTTATATATATGCTGTGGTTATTTTGGGGGTTCAATATGAGCTTGCAGGTGTCCTGTATGGTTGGCCCTTGAGGCCTGGAGTTACCCACCCGTGCCCTTGAGGGTTTGCTGTATTCGTACTGAAAGTAGTAGAGGAAATTTCAGAATGTGCGTGTTGGCGTCAATCTAACAAGATACATTGCGCATGTTCGGCTCTGTGTGTTTGCGATTTGAGGCGACGGAACATTTTCCGTGCCGGTCTGAGATACCACGGGTAAATAATGTGTGTTTTCTAGAGAGTGATCGCGCTGACCTCTCTGATGGCGGTGCGGTCAGCCCGATTTGAAACGACTACGTCCTGTATCCTGGGACCAGGAGCGATCACCTGACGCGGAGGTAAGCACCACTGAAAAGGTTCAACAATGCCGAATGGTGATGGAATTCAATTCTGCACCTCTGCCATACTTTTGATTTATTTTGTTCCGCCTAAAGTATAAAGAAACTAAAGTTGCCGGGGTCTGAGGCGGCTTTAGTCTCCCTGGCTAATGATCTGCATGAAAAGTAAGACATGCGATTAGCAAGCTTTTTTTTATTGAGGTGTAAGCCAAATACGTCTGTCGAGGGAAAGGAAAGGCAGCAGTGTTTACACAGGGCTCTCTCACTGCCCTTGACGTAATGTTTCACCAATTTAATGCATCCTTCCACGGCCCCTTTTACTTTGCGCCCAAGCACTCTAGCGCCACCTTGTGGAAAGCAGAGAGCAAGACTGGCAATCTCATAACGTAGATTTCGGGGGTCCAACACAATACAGTGGGAGCTGGGGTAACAGACAGTTAACATAAGGCTGCGCTTGTAGTGCCAGTGACGTTGCATCAAAACAAATGCATTGCCGCCGTCGCGTGCGCTTATAGTAAGCGCGATGGAGCGACGGCTTGGTCTCGATCGCTGGAAGTCATCTCAATTTGATTTTTCCAGCGAGCGCAGCCTGACGTCGCCGTCGCCAGCACTATAAGCGCAGCCTAGCACATCAATGTCTACTCATAAGGTAACGTTGCCTAAAACAGGAGCGGAGGTTCTGTTCCCTGAGGTTAGCTCGTATCCAGCTAATTATATGGAACAGCGTCCGTGCTACATCCCATTAGCATAGGGTTAACGTCACGTTACTGTAGCACAATGTTGTGTTATCTTCATATAACGTGTCTTCGTTTTACTCCGATCCAGACTGAAATTGGTCTTTAGCTTCGGTTGAGAGAGAGGATGGGGGGGAAAACCCTGGGAAATAATGTGATGTCACACCTACCCACAACCTGTTAAAGCCCCATATCAGGGTCTGGATTGGAGTCAATGACGTAACTAACGTAAGTCTTCGCGTTAACCTAAACTGACTTTACAGCCGGAGTGGCCAACTCCCGTCCTCAAGGGCCACCAACAGCTCAACGATTGAGCCACCTGTGCTGAAGCAAGGATATCCTTAAAACCTGAACTGTTCGTGGCCCTTGAGGACGGGAGTTGGCCTCCCCTGTTTTAGTTGATATGTATTTCCCTTACAGTTAACACTATTCAGGAGAAAACATGGCTTAACGTGAAGTTAGGTTAATGCCATGTTAAGTGACTTCACAGAGCTCTGTGGATCCTTAAATTGAAGTTGTATGTATGAATGTATGTATGTATATCTTTATTTATATAGCGCCATTGATGTACATAGATGAAAAGTTGATGCTTTTTTCACTGTGCGGCAATATGTTGAATAGGGTGGTATGTATCAACACAAAGAACAAAGAAAATCTGCTTTTGAACCCTTTTCCTGTCCGAGGAACTAGTGACACACGGACACGCGGCTTCTAAAAAATGCTGCACAAACTATGCCTCATTTAGTGTCAATGTAATGCCCTTGATACACTAACTCTTTTTTCTGTTCTGTTTTCTTCCGGATTAAAGTGGGAAAGCCTTGGGATGGTGTGTATGTAGCAACTAATTTATATAGGAAGAAGGGAAACTTCAACGTTATAAAAAAAACTAAATTTGAACATTTCAATGATTCTGCTTTCTTCTCTCCTTGGTAGAGAAGTACAGACAATTAGCCAGCAAAACTGTACCCGCTGATTTTTGCAATGTCATATTAGTAAAAAAAAAATAAGAGTGAACACATAAAAAATAACTTAAAAAAAAATATATACAAAGAGAGATAGACTCGTACATTACCCGGACCAAAGGCGTGGATAAAGGATACAGCACAGCCGTAAAAGTTATTGTAGCCCCCTCTTTGGGGACTACTATTTCAGTTAAGGGGTTAACGGCCTTAATAGGTTAACTGGGAGGCCTCATTCAGGTTACTCCCCATTATGTGATGTAGGATGCTTATGCAGAAGGGATTGCCACTCCCTTGTATGTCTTCAGACCAGTGACGTCACTATAGGGAGTATAGAGGGTATATGAAGCTCCACCCTATGTTCTAGAAGCAGGGTCTTCAGAGTTTTGACTGGGGTCCTCACTGTGAGTCCTGTAAATGGGTTTGTGTGTGTGTATAGCCAAGTGTATTAAGATGTGTCCTGTCACAGTTCGTTGTTTTCAGCTAGGAACGTGCCCCTAAGTAAGCGCCAGCAGTAAAGGCTCTCAATTGTTCTCGCTATTGAAAAGGAGGAAGAATACTTTTGGTAAGGAGCTCTCGGCATAGTAACTCCGGAGTATATTTGTACCCGCCCAACCGCAAAGTTCCTTGTGAATTCCAGTTCAAACAGGTATGGAGAAAGTACTGTATGTAGTACACAGCAGTGCGTTGCTAAATCAGGAGCCTAAAGTGTATGCCAGAAGGGCCCACTAGTGCAGCATTACTAATCCCATTCAAGAGACTGTCACTTTATCTCTTACTATGAGTAACAAGTTTAAGAACCGCCCCAGCATAGGAGTGAGATCTACAAGGGGATGAAGTCCGGAATATTATTCTTTGCCACAAGTTCCTGTGCCGTGACCAGCAGTGTCTGTGATGCATTATTGATGGATTTCCAATTAAGCACCTTTTTGTTTATAAAAGTGCCTGGCGTCCATCCTTGTTATACTCAAGCACCCACGCCCAGCCTGCACCCACCCAGCACCCTGCAAAGACCTGAGACTGAGCACTGCATCAATCTGATGTGACTTCCTTTTAGAGCCGGGTGAGAAGGGTTATATTATATTTTAAAAAAACGTGTATTTAAAAGACACAGGTGAAGGGACCTTCATCAGGAAGAATCCCTTAGAGGACGAAACGCCGTCGCCTGTATCTTTAAATACACATTTTAAAAATATAACTTGCATAGCTGTGCTGTATACTTTCTCCGAGCCATTGGTCTGGGTAAATGTATGAGTCTTGAGTATTGTTTATGATACGTGCACACGCTAATACTGCGGGAGTACTTCATTTAGGTGTGCCTATTGTACATTTGTTCATATAGATGGACTTCAGGGATATTTATTTTTTTAGCAATTGAGGTTGAAGATATCTCTACTCATCAGAGATAATCATCTAACAAAATAAATAACATTGATAGCTCTGCTCAATATGTAGTTCAAAAAACATATTGCTCCAGTAATTCCGCCCATACATGACAGAGTAACGTCTTTGCTGATTTAGACAGATCTTCCCATGTAAATGTTAGAAAAGACAACACAAAAAAGGTCCTGCTCTATAAAAATTACAATTTCCTTCATCTTCATCTGCTGAGATTACCATGGTAACCTGTAGACTGCACTGGGCTCCGGGGAGAGCTCCATTTTAACCTCACAGACACTTAATATTTCAAACGCTTATATCTCCTGAACGCAGTGTCTGATGTTACAACTAACAGTGTTGTTGGCCCTGTGACCCCTGACCCATCTGAACTCTAAATCTGGACTTTAATCCTGTGTCTTCGGACTGAGGTTTGGGGGTGCCATGGTGCGGGCAGTCAGTGAGACCAAGGAAGGCCCATAGTGCCCGCTTCTTCCAGTGTTTGCCCCTGGGTTCAGTGGGCACCCTCATGCGCCTTAAGCACAAATGCAGAGTCCAGGATTGCTCTGATTAACTGACCCAATAGCCCTGTCATCCTCTAATTATGGACCTACTTTAGGGCAGAGGGTTAAGGATAGGGGGTTTAGGGTGAGGGGTTAGGTTTTTAATGTAGGGTGTTAAGGTGTTTAAGGTAAGGTGTAGCGTTGGTACTAAGGGCTTTAGGGTAAGGGGTTAGGTTTTTATGGTAGGGGGTTAAGATTTTTAGGATAAGGGATTAGGGTAAGGTGTTTAGGGTAAGGGTTAGCGTTGGTATTAGGGGCTTTAGGGTAAGGGGTTAGGATTTTTTGGTAGGGGGTTAAGGTGTTTAGGGTAAGGGTTAGCGTTGGTATTAGGGGCTTTAGGGTAAGGGGTTAGCTTTTTATGGTAGGGGGTTAAGATTTTTAGGACAAGGGATTAGGGTAAGGGGTAGCGTATTAGGGGGTTTTTATGGTAAAGGGTAGGATTAGGGACATACCTTGGCGGCGAGAGGTCCCGGCAGCAAGGTGAGTAGAGGCTAAACACCGGCGGTGATTTGGTTGCGGCAAAACGGCCACGACCAAAATGCCCTAGACCGGTGGATAAATGCTTCCCCCCCCCTACCACATTTCTTTATTTAAAGCTGGATTACATATTGTCGATGAGAGAAAATGTTATTTTTTTTTTCTTTCCTTACAATCCCCACACCTTATACCTTACAAAACACCACTGGTGCATTACAAAAGGTAAGGGACTTATTGTCTGTGTGTATTTCGGAGTTGAGGAGAGAGAGAGGGAGGAGGATGCTGTCTGTCTGTCTTTCTCACCCCCACCTCCCCCCACATACACACACTCTATTTTTCCAGCTGGCTGGGCAGAGAGGTATAAAATGGCAATTTTCGTGTTTTCCGAAGAAAACAAACCACAAAAAAAAAAAAAGCTTTTATTTCCCAAAATAACCGCGGACAAAACGAACAGGTCAGGGAAGTGAAGAGAGAGAGACGCTTTTCTCTCTGGAAGCTCCGTGACCCGTGAGAGAGGCAAGGAACGATTGTGTGTTCAGGCAGGTGGACACTGACAGGTAGGCCGAGGTAGCGGGCAAATGATAACGCATGTAGTTGAGCGCAGGGATGGAAGGAGAGGGGGTTGGGGGGAGTGAGCATTAACTGTCTGAGTCCTCCGTCTCCCAATTTTATAGGGTCTGGACTTCACCTAACACTCGTGGTGCTCGACTGTGCAATGAGGGTGGCCTTCTAGCACAGCAAGGGTTAAAGAGCTGTATATGGTCGCAGACTGAAAAGCATCTTGTGGCTGCAAAACACAAGGTTAAAATGTGGTGTGGTGTCTTTTTCAAATTGCTCTGCACATGGTGTTTCGTGGGGTGCACGTAGATGCCTGTCTCGTGGGCTGGGGGGGGGGGGGGCGCCCGTCTCTCCGGCTCTGGGGTGACAGACATATATGGAAAGAGAGAGACGCCCACAGTGACATCAAGACAAAGAGAGACAGACAGATATTAAGACACCCACAGAAAGACAGAGAGGGGCTGAGGCACACCTACAGAGTGACAGAGACAGCTCTGGGGGTGACAGAGATATCCACTGGAAGAGACCGCTCTGGGGGTGCCCATCCCTTCAGGTGTTTGGGTGTCTCTTTTTAGTTGTATGATTGGGTGATGAGTCCAAATGCGAAGAGTGTGCAGCGCACAGCAATGAGTGAGGAAAGCAGGTCTGGCAAACGAAATCCTTTATTGAGAAGCCATAAAATAGAGGGCTGAAACCCTTCTACGCGTTTCGTGCTAGTGCACTTTATCAAGACTTCTTGATAAAGTGCACTAGCACGAAACGCTGTAGAAGGGTTGCAGCCCTCTATTTTATGGCTTCTCAATAAGGATTTCGTTTGCCAGACCTTCTGTTCCTCACTCATTGCTGTGCGCTGCACACTCTTCGCATTTGGACTCTTTACCTGGATACAGCAGCACGCTTTGGAAGGGAGCCACTGGGGGATAAAAGTATCGTGAGTACATTACCTGGGGCCAACCCAATGAGGTAGGGGAGGGTGTCTCTGGGCAACCCACTCCAACCTTCAGGGTAATCCTAGAGCCCCCTTATAGGCTTAGTACTGTGATAATCTGAATAGTCATTACCCAGTACATTATGTGCTCCCCTTCCATTTAATGTACACGGACCACAGCACTTTTGAGCACCATTCCTTCACCAAACTATGATTGGGTGATGCTTTAAGGCAGCGTTTCCCAATTAAATGTAGTTACAGAACCCTTTTATATTTTGTATAACATAATGGAACCCCTTAAATATTTTTAGCTTAGCACATTAAAAAATTTTTTTTAAAAAACGTGCCGCAGGTGAACATTTTTCTTGGTTCAAGATCAAATACCTTTAAATTGAAAGTTACACCTGCTTCGGCTGCTGCTCCTCCCATTCCTTACCCGAATGCTACCTGCGGCCACTCACTGCTGTGCTGCTCCGTACTACCTCTCTCCCCGTGGTGTTGGGGGGACAGGGAGCCCGCAGTGGTGTTGGTGTCTCCGTCCCTCCTCGCGGCTGCAAAGTACTGCCTCTGGGGATATATCTGGCACGGGCACCGGCAAGGGGTGGGGGGGAGAGGAGACCCAGCTCCCGATCTGCTTTCTGCCGGTATTCTGGAGGCCAGGGTCATGTGTAGGATGATTAGCCCAGATAGGTTCAACTCGGCCCTCTTTTCAAAGCACAACAAGTCCTGTATCTTTTCTTCACTTTATTTGGGGAAAGCAGCATAAAAGACAGGCACTTGTGAAGAGATGTTGGTGTTTAGATAATGTCTCTCTGTGGGTGCTTTGTAGTTAAGGACAGGTGAAAAGGGTAATCCTGCCACTAGAGCAGTTACAGAGGGTACTCACTAAGCCAGTGATGATGGTGGAAAGGAAGTCCCAATGTATTCTGGGTAGCAAGATAGCCTGGGGACAGACCATCTGTGGGCAGAGCAGAGGGGGAGAAAGCAGACTAGCCCATTTGGGAGAAAGGCTGGGGTTGCTATAGCAACTCACTGAAATGTCTAAGGAAACCACAACATGTAGCAATAATGTTGCATTTCTGATACAGCAAGCTGCTGTGACAGGGGAAAATGACAGGCAACTGAACAAGGGAGAAGTGAATCCCATAAACTAAAGGAGAGACAGAGGAATATGGAATCTAGTTCCAGGACAGCTGGTCTCCTCTGATCCCCTGCCTATGCTCTCCGTGCGGTCCGGGCGGCCATTTTGGAATTGCTGGGATCGATTTCAGTGAACCCCCGGCAGGCCGCTCCGACGCCGCTATCTCCCGCAGCCTGCCGCCTCCACCAACCGGATGGGCCCCCGCCGGACACCGCAGCCTGCCAAAGGCTCCGGTTAAACGAAGGAGGAGCAGCGGCCTATTTTTTTAATATTTTTTAGCGGAACCCTTAATTTTACCTCACGGAACCCCAGGGTTCCGCGGAACCTCATTTGGGAAACGCTGCTTTAAGGGATAAGAGACAGCTCAGTCTGTGTGCCCGTACCAAAGGTCTCCTCTCTTTACTCATCATGGACTTATGTCCTGGGTATAGGGGGAGCTTGATTCACTCACTGTGTAGCTTCTCTATATTCCCAGTAGGTGATTCCTCAGACTCTGTGCCCATCCACAATTTAGCTGCTCTCCGGTTAGGGACATCTCGAGCTCGGTGCCCTCTGACCCCTTGGCCTCTCTCTGCCCTGCCCCGGGAGGCCTCTCTGAAGTGCCTGTATTAAGCTCTTATCACTTTAGCTGGATGTACATACAAGAACAAACCGCAGTGCAAACCTTGTAATCACATCCCCCTGTCATCTGCTGCTCACCCAGCGGGTCAAACTCCCCTGGGATACCCCAAGAATCGGGACGGGCTGTCTTAACCCCTTCCCCACCTGCAGAGTATCGCTGCATTAATAACCTCTTTCCCTGCAGATCGTTGCGGAATTAACCCCTTCCATACCAGAGATCTGCAGAGCATCACTGCTTTAATAACTTCCCTTCTGCAGAGTGTTGCTGAATGCACCTTTACAGTATACAGAAATAAAGGATGTGATGTGTCACTGTATCTGTCGCTCTCACGGTGACCACACACCGCGGCTGCTCCACGCTCTCCTTATCTCCCTGTTTGTTGCTTTTGCAGTCTCTCTCCCTCTCTGTCTTCATCTATCTTCTTGCACAGAGCCCCGTATCTGTGTCACTCCTCTTCGCTTTCAGATGTCAGATATATACTGTATATATATTTCTCGCCCATACTATTCTACCTCCAAAGCAGCCAATCCCTGCTTGGTAACCCAAACCCTGAAGTGCTAACTCAAAGCCATACAGAGCAAGTGAACTGGACAAAGAAGAACATATAAGGAGAATGTCTCTACCCAAGACACGTACGTGTGTGTGTGTGTGTGTGTGTGTGTGTGTGTGTGTGTGTGTGTGTGTGTGTGTGTAGCACGCATGTGCAGCAGGTGAAGTAGATCACCGCCGTCTCCTGGACCTTACTCTCTCTTTTCATCTCTCTGCTGATTGTTTTCATAAGGAGGGGTGCGCTCTGTCCCAGCTGATAAAGCTGTTGGGGGCGTTCAGGGCTTATCTGAGAGCCACCCACAGAGTGACAGAGACATCCAGGGGAAGAGAGAGATGCTGAGAGACATCAATGAGAAGAGTGAGAGAGAGAGAGACCGATAGACACCCACAGAGTGACAGACATCCAGGACAAGAGAGACACCCACAGTATTGTGCCCTACAGATCTGACTCTGTCTTGTCTGTCCTTTAAGCCGACCTATCTTGTGCTCCCCTTATGAGGCATACAAGTCCTAGAGGTACCAATGGTCAGGCTGCGTGCTAGGTTAAGCAGCTGCTTGGTTCCAGACACAGGGAGCTGCAGTGATGATTGCAAGAAGTGGCACTGAATAAGGACAGGCACAGCGTGACACGAGTCACCTTAGGGGACACAGGACCAAAGGAGCAGGTCTCTCTAACCTCCCTGGTCACCTTCATGGTAAGCAGCGCCCTGCAGGCGCCTTGTGGCAGCTAGGACAAGGGCTGTGAGTGTCACCAGGCATGCCAGCTCTCCTCTCCACTCCTGTCCCCCTCTCGGAAATGACATGAAGGTTTGAGGTCTCCTCTGCCCTCAGGTGAGCGGTCACCTTGTCCCCTGTGCTGTGCGGTCCCTAAGCTTCCCTGATCCTGTTTTATTTAACCTTTCTGAGCCTTTGAATATTCTGCAAACATCTGTGCTCCGACTCTCACTATCTCACTGTTTACCTAATAAATGTCTAATGTGTGTCAAACATCAGAACACAGATTCCTTATTAGTTATAGTATTACACACACAGATAGGGGTTCCCTCAATTTGTTGGTGTCACACACACAGGGAGAGGGGGTCCCCCAGTTTGTCCTTGTAACACACAGGGAGAGGGGCTCCGTCAGTCTGTCAGTGTTACACACGCAGAAGGGGGTTCTCCGTCAGTTTCACACACACAGGGAGAGGGGCTCCGTCAGTCTGTCAGTGTTACACACGCAGAAGGGGGTTCTCCGTCAGTGTCACACACACAGGGAGAGGGGCTCCGTCAGTCTGTTAGTGTCACACACACACAGGGTGAGGGGCTCCGTCAGTCTGTTAGTGTCACACACACACAGGGAGAGGGGCTCCGTCAGTCTGTTAGTGTCACACACACACAGGGTGAGGGGCTCCGTCAGTGTCACACACACACACACACACACGGAGAGGAGCTCCCTTAACATGTGCTAGTCTTTTGTACCATACGCTCCCAATACATGTCCCAAGATAAATCCGCAGTGCCCCACCAAGACATTTGAATAAAATCAGAGCTACAAAGCCAGGACTGACCGTGCCTGCGGAAGTCCTCTGACTTCATTGGCACAGGTGGAACTTGCGGGTCAAACCTGTCCCTGATAATCCCCTTTATCTGCTGCAGGTGCCTCCCAGCTGCCAGTGAATATTCCCTATACCTTAGCAGAGTTCCCCCACTGAATGGAAGGATGGAGCACACGTCTATACAACATGGTTATAGAAACAACAGAGGCCGCTGGGGTATGAAGGAAGATGAGGGGGGGGGGGGCATCACGTTGCCCCAAGAGTAATAACAGCAGTGCTGCTCAGCACAGCATGCTGGTGAAAGCGCTCACCCAGGGAACATTTGTAACCATTTGTGCAGCAATGCATTGTAAGCCCATCTGGCAGCTAAAGGGTCAACTCTAAATGATATATCAGCAATCAAAATTAAGAAAAGAATAGGCGCTAGCATCATTTTAAAACAGCATTTTATTCAAAAATACAATGTTTAAAAAAATTAAATAAATACAAATCAGTTGTGTAGTATCAGATAATACTCACTGCATTTCCCCCTCCCCACACACTTCGTGCCCATTGTAATGAGTTTTAATGTATTAAGATTCCTTGGGCCGCTATAGCAACTATTTAGGAATTGTACCACTTCCTCTTTTGAGATAGGCAGCCATATTGCGTGCCCAGGGAAGCAGAATCTTCACCGATGGATGGCGGGAGAACGGATGGCGGGAGAACGGATGGCGGGAGAACGGATGGCGGGAGAACGGATGGCGGGAGAACGGATGGCGGGAGAACGGGTGGATTGGCAGCTTCGATAACTGCATTACCGTACAGGCAAGAAACATAAAGCAACAAACAAGAGGAAATGCGGCTTTAAATAATTATATTTTGCGTGGGAAAATGGACCAATGTTGCGTCGCCTTCGGCCGCGATTATAGTGCCGGCGTGCGTGCGCGACCGCGTGAAGTCACGCACACGCCAAACATGCACTGCAGGCAGCGGGAGGCGACAGGCGTGGCTGTGACGTCACGTGAGCGGTTCGCCCTCATTGGCTGAACAGCTCACGTGATTGCGACGCAGCCATCGCGCGAAGAAAACAATTTGGATTGTATTTTCCAAATTAGCTCGCGTGGTCGCTCTGCACGCTTGCGCGCGCGCTATGGGTGGCCTCATTGAGGAACACACATCTGTGTCCGTGGCACGCGCCCGCACTATAATCGCAGCCTTGGGCGGTGCTTATACCGGTGGCGGCTGGAACAAATGAATGTAACCTAATGCAGTTGCCTATACTTCGCGCTTCTACCAAGCAGGTTTTCATTTTTGATTTTGGCGGACGCGTCACGTGAGTGGTTCAGCCAATGAGGGCGAACCTCTCGCAACCACGCCTCCGCCACGCCTCCCTGTCTCCTCCGTTTGCCTCCTGCCTGCAATGAAGCTTTCAGGCACGCGCATCGCCCTAGTGACGTCAGGAGGGCGATCGCACGGACCGGGTATAAACAAGGCCTTAGGCTTTACGGGGCCTTCTTCAGGTGCCCTCCCTGTCTTCTACCCATGGGCATTCCCCATTACCACAACATCAGCAACGTTATAACATCCTCCAGCATTGCACAGACCCAGAAGGGACGGACTACTCAGGTTAAGGCGCTAGCCTTTGAGGTGGGAAGTCACGCAGCGTCGGTAAAACAGGGACGACAATCACATCACCTCGGGGGATAAGATGTGACGGCACGTGAAGGGAGAACCAACAGCACTCAGGAATAACATATATATATATATATATATATTCAGTGGTTGACAAATCACCAAAAAATCTACTCGCCACACAAAAAAATCTACTCGCCACCTAGTACCAAACGTGTGCTGCTTGGGCCAATATTTACTCGCCCGGGGGTTAAATCCACTCGCCCGGGGCGAGCAAATGTATAGGTTTGTCGAACACTGTATATATTAATGACTAAATAAAAATGAGTAATAGATAGCTATACTGCACACCAGAAAATATATAAGGTAAAGATACTTGCAATAACCGGCGATCCTGGTTCAGAGAAACCGGTCTATGAATTCCTATATTTAGTGAAAATAGATGATCCCGGGCACTGCGGATTTTCCATAGAATTTATTGTGTCAGAACAGCACAAATAAAAAATAAAAATGAGACTTCCTTACTTTGTCCTCTGAAGCCAGGCCTCTTTGATTGGTGACGGGGCGGAGAGGCTGCAGAACGCAGAGATTCCCCACGTATCCTTCTGGACTCTGCTTCTTGAGAGCTGAAAACACAGTGAAATAGACGCAATAGGGGGTTGGTCACTGAACTCTGATAGTGCCGATCGATTTCCATGGGAGTTTGTGTGTGATACTGCCCTGATCAGCACTATCAGTTTCATGAATAATCCACAATGTCCCTTTTTTTATATGCCTAATTCCTATTAATTTAATCAGATTTACTTACATTTCTTAATCTGCCAATATAGTATTTCCTATATATATATATATATATATATATATATATATATATATATATATATGCTATAATATGGTAAAAACAGGTTTGCCTGTGTCGTATTTTAACCATTTGTCTGCCAGAGGCCCATTTGCAAAACATTGCATGCCCCTCTGGTAGCAAAGGGCTAGTCCTCATTTAATGCTGGTGCTTGGTGATCCGGCCTTCTTGCACATAACTAGCTACCACCAACCCATGCATATTCCCAGCCATAGCTCACTGTAAACCAGGGATTCCCAACAGGGGGTTGGGGAGGTGTCTCTAAGGGGTTCGCCAAATAAAATGTGCAATGGCGGCTCCCGGGCAGTATAGCGGATTCCTGAGCCCGTGTGGGGACTGCGCACTTGGTAAGATCCCAAACTGCCCCTTAGCGTGGGGTGATATAGCTGTCATTTACAGCAGGAGCTCCCAAAGTCTTTACCCAGAATGCTTTGCATCAACAGCGGCAAGGCATTGTGGGACATGACTTTGGAAGCTCCCGCAGTGAGTGACAGCTACCCCCCCCCCCCCCCCCCCATGCTGCCTGCACACACTGACGGGCAGTTCGGGGCCTTATTAAGCGCGTGTCCCCCACCAACAGGGCTCAGGCCACGACACTGCCTGGGATCAGTCACACAGCTCTGTTAGCGATAGTCTGATGAGTCAGCAGTAAGATTTATTCATTAGGACAGTGTTCCTAGGAGCCCTTGGGTTCCCTGTAATTTTCAGGTCATTGTAAATTGTACCAATTACAGAAGAATGTGCAATGCATCTGATCTCAAACGCGCTATAAGAGAGGGTTGGGGGTTCCTCAGAATTTCACATAGGGTTCCTTAACCAAAAAAAAGGTTGGAAACCACTGAATTAGGGGTTCACAGGGAAAACATTATTTATTTATTTTTTTAGCAGGGGTTGCAGTAGAAAATCGTTGGGGAAACACTGGAACAATAGCATGGTCTGCCAGGTCTCTGCTGCCCTCTGCTGTTTCACTCATAAAATACAGCTGTAGCTGTCCCGGTGTGCCTGCTGCAGCGTGCGGTGCAGGGACAAGAACTGCCCCTCAGTGGGGCCGGGCCCACTTGATGCCTTGTCCACCGCGTTGCGCGACCAGATTTTTCTGAAAACAGTAAAACTGTCTTCAGAACTGGCGACAGAGCGCTAGCCACGTCCCCGGCGATTCAGCCAATGAGGGCAAACCTGCCGTGTGATGTCATGGCCGCCCCCAGTCTTTCCCCCTGCAGCTCTGCACAGACCGGGGATCACAGCTGCACACGCCGCCAGCGTGGCCTATATATATAGGTACTTCTGTATTAGGTGATAATTTTTTTATTTGGACTAACAATTTATGCCATAGGACAAGCTTTCGAGAGTTCTCCTCTCTTCCTCAGGTCAGCAATAAGAATAACCTTAACAACATCAACCAACTACCACCCAACACACTGCTAGTTACCATGGATGTCGAGTCCCTTCACTGCAACATCCCCCACAAGGATGGTATTGAGGCATGCCTGCAATTCCTTACAGCATCTCCCCTGGATCAGAAATAAATCGCTGAAGTAATTACCAAACTGATAGAATACATCCTCACACAACTACTTCAGCTTCAACAAGGAAATGTACCTACAACTAATGGGGACTGCAATGGGTACCAAGATGGCACCGCAATATGCCAATCTTTTCATGGCAAATCTTGAACAAAGATTCCTAACTACACGCCCCCACAAACCCTACAAATATTACAGATACATTGATGACCTGTTTATAATATGGACAGAGGGTGAAGGAAACCTAAAACAATTCCACGAGTCCCTGAACTCAATCCATCCATCAATTAAACTCAAAATGGATTATTCTGCAAACCTAGTAAACTTTCTAGATACCACAGTGTGACAAACGCCCCTCTTTTGTAGTGCTGACGTCTGTCTGGGTTCTCCGCCCCTCTGGTCACGTGACGCAAACAAGATGGCGGCGCCCGTGAGGAAAGCGTGAATTGCCACAGGGAGACGGAATATAGAAGCGACTGAGCAACATGTCGCGACTGATCGTAAAGAATCTCCCGAGCGGGGTACGCAGTTAGTGTGTGTGTAGTGTGTGTGTATAGTGTGTGTGTATGTAGTGTGTGTGTAGTTTGTGTGTAGTGTGTGTGTGTAGTGTGGTTAAATAAAGCAATGTTATAGGGAGGGAATGTCTCTCCTCCAGTCTGTATTCAGCTCCAATCCTAATAGGTTTACAATATGGAGTTTCTTGTACATCCCTAAGAAAAGGTTAATAAACTCAGCTTTCCTGGGTTTCTCAACAAAAACACACACACACACACACACACACACACACACACACACACACGTCAATCCCGAACGCTTTAAATCCGCAGCATGTAATGTGTATGTAATTGAGGCTAGTAGAGTGATATAATATAGTAAAGGAAATACAATCCTCTTGGGTAGACTCAAGCAGATTGTGGAAGTGGAGAAAAATCAGGGATGAAATAAAGTCTAATCTAATGCTTTACAGCAGCTACATGTACAATGAGCAGGCGAGGTGGTCCACATTTGGGGTTATCTGCAATGAGAGTGTATATGTTTCTGTGTTGGAAGTGTCTCTTTACCCAGCAGCCGGCTCGAATACACCCCCCCTCTCTTATTTAGCCGGTACAGGTAGTCCTCGTTATCCAACGTTTCGCTTTCCAATGCAACCCTACGGGCCGTTTTTCGACGAAGGAATGCATTATCCAACGCTCACCGCCACTGATTAACATGGGACTCAATTTACAACGGTTTCACTATCCAACGCTACTTCCAGGACGGATTCCGTTGGATAACCGAGGACTGCCTGTAATGATTTTCTCACAGATTATTAGGAGAGTGCTTGTTAGGGTAATGGTTAGCCTTGCATATTGGGGTTAGGATAAGGGTTAGGCTGGCATATTGGGGTTAGGACAAGGGTTAGGCTGGCATATTGGGGTTAGGATAAAGTTTAGGCTAGCATATTGGGGTTATGGTAAAGGTTAGGCTGGCATGTTAGGGTAATGGTTAGGCTGGTATATTGGTGTTAGGAGAATGGTTAAAATGGCATATTGTGGTATGGGTTAGGTTGGCATATTGGAATTAAGGTAATGGTTAGGCTATCATATTGGGGGAAATACAAAATGTGGGTAACAGGTGCATCAAAATATATGAGTCCCAATAATAAATAATGATTCTTCCGTAGGGAACACTCCAATATGATGGTGAGCAATGATAACATACCCTAATAGGGCAAGGGACTAGTACCTAGTGCTAACCGGCACAATGAAGAGTACATAGATTGTCCCAACCATAATAACTTAGTATAGTATGTAAGAGAACACTCACTTTTGATTCCAGAGGAGCAGTCCCATCAGGTATCCTGAACAGCGTGCAATCCACCAAGCAGGAGATGTAGAATGGGTAAACAAAGGCAGTGCACTGCCTGCAAATGATGGAGGAGGCTATTGGTAGCAAAAAAATCCTTTTAATGAATGAAGGGATCAAACATCACCCCTGGATCACCCAGAAAACGCTCACCTACGCGTTTCGGGCCGTACGCCCTTTATCAAGGTGTATACACCTCCATCATTTGCAGACAGTGCACTGCATTTGTTTACCCATTCTATCATATTGGGGGTATGGTAAATAATAGACTGGAATATTACGGTAAGGCCTCGAATATAGTATTGGCGCATGGCGTCAAGCGCCTGCTGCAGAGGCGATCCGTGGCCTGTGGAGGAGATGCGATTGGGAGGCGTGTCAGAGGCGTGCCCGTGACGTCACGTGAGCAGTTCACTCTCATTGGCTGAACCACGCACTTGACACGTCCGTCGCGCTCAACAAAACCCTAAAAATGTCTTGCGAAAAATCGGCTGCGCCATCGCTCTCGTGCATGACTGCGCTCTATGGCCGTCCCCATTGATTGACTCCCTGCCTTTTGTTTGCGGCGCACGCGAAGTCGTGCTGACTATGGACGAGGCCTAAGATGAACAAGTCTTTTATTCTGGTGCTGCTTCAGGCTCATCAAGTCTTTCATCCGGTTGCTGGTTAAGTAAGATTGAACAAGTCCCTTATTTACCTGTGTGCTGGTTCGGTAAGGCTGAACAAGTCCTTTATTTACCTGTGTAAATTACCTTATTTACCTGTGTGCTCCAGATAAAGGAAGACCGCTTCCGGGACCTCTTTGCTGCCTTCGGCACGTTGACGGACTGCAGTCTCAAATACACCAAGGAAGGCAAGTTTCGGAAGTTTGGTTTCATCGGCTTTGGGTCGGAAGATGAAGCCAGAGAAGCTCTCAGCCACTTCAACAAGAGCTTCATCGACACGTCCCGGGTCTCGGTGAGTGGGGCTGTTGTGATCTTGTGTGCTGTAACGTGGATGCCAACAGTACCCTGAACTCATCCTGTCTTGTCTTCCGAAGGTGGAGTTATGTAAATCATTTGGTGATCCTGGGAAGTCCAAAGCTTGGAGTAAACACTCGCAGAGAGAGGCCAAGGCTCAGGATTCTGGGAAGAAGCAGGGGACAAAGCAGACACCTGCTGACCCCAAGACAGTGAGTTAACTCCACACATCAGTGAACCCTATAATAACCTACACTTTTTTAGGAAGATTTCCCAATATCAACACCACTCTTAAAAGTGCAATCCTAAATCGCCGGCTTGAAAACAACATTTTCTAAACAGTTTAACAACTCGATTGGCTTCCCTAAAGTAATCTAACGAGGCTAAAAGCAAAAAATTGCCATCATTTTTGTCTGGGAATTTATTTAAAATTGCATTTTTTAAGGGCCTGTAAATGGGGGAGTTTTTGTCAATCAAGTGTTTTCTTTTACCTTAGCCCACCCTATCCTTATCAGAGAATCAAAGATAAGGGGGAGGGGGGCTTTGCCTGTGCAAACTCTATTGAACAAACCATGACATCAGACAAAAGGGAGCAGCCAAAGGGAATCACACTGCTCCCAAGTCTCACCATGTTTACAAAGTAACTTTAAAAACACTTATAGATGTCAGATTTGGTTTAAAAGGCACCAATCTCCCAGATGTGACCCCTTAAACATGACCCTGCCATTAGCACACTTTGTTCCTAGGTGGGGCTGACCCCTTAAACATATCACTGCCATTAGTACACTTTGGTCATAGAAGGGACGGATGGACACCTTAACCATGTCACTGCCATTAGTGCACGTTGCTCCTAGGTGGGACTGACCCCTTAAACATGTCATTGCCATTAGTACACTTTGTTCCTAGAAGGGACTGACCCCTTTAACTTGACACTGCCATTAGTACACTTTGCTCCTAGGTGGGACTGACCCCTTAAACATGTCACTGCCATTAGTACACTTTGTTCCTAGGAGGGACTGACCCCTTAAACATGTCACTGCCATTAGTACACTTTGGTCTAAAGATGGATTTCCACTTTAAGAAAATACTTCTGTATAGCAACTACTCATTTAAAAGACTATCCCAATAAAATGAACGCCTGCCCATTGGTTCCCCCTTATTTTGGAATGACACTCTATTATAAGAACATTTCCCTATAATTAATGAATTCAATTATTAAATACATTTATCCAAATAAATGACCGGCTCCATGCTATGTCTTCTAACTGGCTGGCTAATCCGTGTTTCCTTATCCTTTGTCTCTCCCCAGCCTAAAAAACAGAAAGCTACAGCCTTGGAAGAAGTAAGTGCCACAACCCTATGTCATGGTTACATAGTGTACATGGGAAGCAAAGGGATTGCTACTTTCACCCTGATTTATATCCGAGTCTGTTACAAAGTGTCCGGAATGGAAGGCATAAAGCTATAGAATGCAAATGACATTGGAAACATTACAGGGACTCGGTTAGGTTCTCTGGTCACAGCAGTAAATTTGTGTTTGATAGTGGGATGATCCATAGAACAAAGCAGCTGCAGTATATTTGTATTGATAAGCAAATGCGCACTGTAGCTTTTCCTTGATTCTCTCGGTAATGCTCATCGGTGATGTCCCCTTTTTTGGTTCTTGCAGCTGGAAGGGGACAATGACTTCAAGGAGTTCCTCTCCGTGCACCAGAACAGAACTACAACAGCCACCTGGAGCAATGACACCCAGGAAGTCGGGATCAGGAAAGAAAAGAGCCGCTCGAGGGACGATTACCTGAACTTTGACTCCGACTCCGAGAGTGGCGTGAGTGAGGAGGAGGGGGGTGAAGACGACAGTCCCAACGCCACAGGTATTTTATATATATATATAATCAGTATATGAATGAAAAAGAAAAGGGAGTGAAGTAGCGCCCAATAAGAAGTGTTGAAATAGTGTAAAGATATTATTAATGATAATTTAAATGAATATTTCTAAATAGGCAAAATCACTAAAAATTATAAATGTGTATACTACAATTTAAAATAAATATATATAACATATATTATGTGCTCCTATTTCGTCAAAAACAATTTAAGACAACACTCCAAAAACATGTGATAACATAAAATACAAGCAAAAAGAAAAATTGATATAAAAACCAGTCCTTGAGTGAAAATCCTTAAATAGGAAAAAATAGTCCTGGTATGAGGGGATCTCTGGCAGCTCTCAAATAGGATGAACCACATCCAGATGATACCTATTAGAAAAGAAAAAAGAGAGAGAGCGCACGCCCCATAGCATAATACAGTACATTTCTTGAGAAAGGGGAGGGGGGGTTAGAAAATCCACTCACAAGGGTAGGTTAAAATCAAGCAGTGTGTGAAATATATCACCGCCAACTCTGGTCACTCAGCCTCCAGACCCTGCAGTCCAAATCTCACTTGAAGCTGCTGGTAGATGTTCTCTGGTGCGTGAGTAGAAAGGCTCCTTAAAATCAATGATGCAGTCTTTGAGTTTTAGGAAAATCTCCAATCTCTGCTGGCCGCAATGTGTATCAGCGCTCTATACGGCCTGTCATGGGTTGCTTTGAGAAAGTCACAGCATGTGACGAAACGCGTTGGGGAACGGAACTGCGTCATCACGCAAGCGCATGACAGGCCGTATCGAGCGCTGATATACATTGCGGCCAGCAGAGATTGGAGATTTTCCTAAAACTCAAAGACTGCATCATTGATTTTAAGGAGCCTTTCTACTCATGCACCAGAGAACATCTACCAGCAGCTTCAAGTGAGAGTTGGACTGCAGGGTCTGGAGGCTGAGTGACCAGAGTTGGCGGTGATATATTTCACACACTGCTTAATTTTAACCTATCCTTGTGAGTGGATTTTCTACCTCCCCCCCCCCTCCCATTTCCCAATAAATGTACTGTATTATGCTATGGGGCTTGCGCTCTTTCTCTTTTTTCTTTTCTAATATATATCAGTATATCTTCATATATCGATGTTTGTGCATTTTATAACGTATGCTGTGTGGTAGTGGCTCAAATTAAACAGTTATATTAGCAACTGGCATACTAGTTCTCTGTGGTATGTGTTTGACATGAGTTAATGTTTGTCAAATGGAGCAATGTGGCTTGTCCCACCTGCCATCTGAAGAGATTCTCCCCTTCTTTAACCCAGTTCTGGAGCTCCCTACCAATCTCTATTTGGCAGCTATCAACTCTCCCTCCCTTCAAAAGCTAACCTAAAACAGTCCTTCAGGAAAGCCTTTCAGAAGTACAGTCCACTATCTCCTCACTTGGGTGGATGAATAGCGGATGGGTAGATAGATATATGTATGGACATATGGAAGGATAGGTAGGTAGATATATGGAAGGATAGGTAGGTGGATATATGGAAGGATTAGGTGGATATATGGATGGACATATGGAAGGAAAGGTAGGTGGATATGTGGGTGGGTGCATTTTATCCCCTCGTTTTCCCCCATAATGTTAAGTACAGAGTCAACACTATATGTGAATTGTAATACTGTATGTTTGTTCATCGTAATGCATGTTGTCTCTCGTTGGGTGCAAGGAGAGGACGCTGCCGGAAAGCTCGCCCTACGGTTGGAGATTTCCGACATGGAATACCTTAAATCCAAAGTGGTGAAGGATCCCTCTCCCACATCTGGAGAAGAGGAGGAGGAGGAAGAGGAGACGGAGACGCCAGAGGGAGAAAAGGTGGCTGCACAGTCAAAACCCGCCGGAAAGGGCAAAAGTCAGGGCTCATCTGAGAAGAGCAAAGTAGCAAAGAAAGAGGTGAGTCAGAATCCAAACGTAAAAGTGTTTTAACAGCATGGCTGCAATAAGTTCTTGCCAAGGAGCTGGCTGCACGAGGTTACTTCTCGAGCCCTCTCTCCAGGGCGGAAATTCCTTTATCTTAATGCACGTCCCTGTCCCCTGAGCACCACAATGATACTGTAAGCTCTTCTGGGGAGGGACTCATTTGCTTGCAAAATACTATGTACAGCGCTGTGTAAGGAATGTTATTTGTTTTTCCGATTATTATGTTTATTTTCTGCCTGGCGCTTGTGTTTTTTGTATTGTATTCGAGCGTTGCGTGCATGGTCAGTTCATTCACAATCCCATATATACAGAGACCATATTCTTGTTTTGTTTTTCCCCCCAGAAACCTGCTGTTCCGAATTCACCCACCACTCCCTACACTGTCAAACTCCGAGGAGCACCCTTCAACGTTACAGAAGTGAGTCCCCTTTGCCACAGACTGACATAGGGGCACAGAAGGCAGTCAAGCCAGCCCACCACGGTGGGACAGAAGGAAGCTATGGCCCTTTTAATCTGTCCCTCCCCTTGCAAGATGAAACAGGCAGAACAGATTTATTGCCCGTATAATTTGTCCTACTGCAGGGTGATGCAGTGACACACACGAGAGAGCCATCTAGTCTGTCCCTTTTATAGAGTAACATAGTGACTAAATGAATGTACAGCCTCTCCCATCTGTTCCTCACTGTACATTGACACAGGAAAAGGTCTAAGGGGCTTATTCTATTTCAGCCAAAGTGGCCGATTGGACCCTTTTCAGCGGAAATTTCCGAAAATAGCCAGATTGGCGCTATGGCTGATCTAGAATAAGCCCCTAAGACTGTCCCTTGAAACTCGGCAGAGTGTATGAGTGACACAAAGGACCATTAAGCCTGTACTTTTCACACAGTCACAAAGTGACCCAAACCTATGATGTGTCCCCTTCCTAGCAAAACGTCCGTGAGTTCCTCGTGCCAATAAAACCAGTCGCCATCCGAATAGTGAGAAACACTCACGGGAACAAGACTGGTAAGTGCCTGTCATGGTAGCTTATGACAAGATATAATGAACACCAAATATCTGGGTTGAACTGAACGAGGCTTAGATATAATAAAATATAATTTATTCCTTAAATAAGGTGAACACAGCAATACAGTACAATTAACAGACAAGAAGGTAACACTTACTTAGGGTTGGGGGATGGAGAAGTATCAGCTACCATTCTCCAGCAATCCGGTGACATTCAAGATGGTATCAGAAGAAGAACTAAAAACTGTAGGGTGGACACAGTTTATATACCTGTGTAACCCTATTCTTAACATTGAATACAGACTATTGGTGAACAATTATCTGTATCCAATCCCTAAAGAGGAGACACAGATTAACCCATGCCCCCCAGCTAATTAGCCCATGTGTACTGGGACTCTATGGGTAGCCCCATAATTAAATCAGGGGCGACGACCAGTTTACCAAATGAAATATCTGCATTGTTTGTAGGTGTAGACATAAATCTTACAAACCACTCCAGTTTGATGATTCTCCACCCTCAGGTAACAATTAGAGTGGCAGAGTCTGTTGATTAGTACTGGTCTGTTGATTAGTACTTAGTGTAAACAGTCCGGGCAGTTAACTTTTGATCACAATGCTTAGGCTCAATCAGCCGGCTGCCCTTCATGACCTATTAGCATAGCAGATGGTCTGCATTTTCAGAGCAGATCCAAAATACCATACATATACACTTTAATATCTACACATATTAATAAGTTCCATTCTGGTGGGCTCAGTGGGTCGAAATTTGCCAGTTCTTAATGCCTGCAGTGACTCCACACATTGGCCAAATATCAACTCTCTGCGACCTCCATAACTGGAGATACAGAAATGCACTTTAAAACATTAAAATACAGGATTATAATGAAACAGGGGAACATACATTTTTCATGACATGACAAGGTGTAAACCACATTCCTGGACCGCAGTCCAGTTAACCCCTTGCCTCCCTGTTGAGGTCAGGGGGTGGCCATATGGGGTGCAACCCCTTTAATACCGGGCCAACCCCCCTCTCCCTCTACAGTGCCCAGCTAGACCTGCTGTGAGAGTGACACTGAGACTCACACTCCAACACTTCGCACATCCATGAAAACATCTCATAGTTAAGGAAACGGTAACCAAATAAGATCTTATCTTGCATTAAATTGGGTATAAATGGAAGGGAAGGCAGTATAATTATGCTACTGTATAAAGAAATAGCCAGACCACACCTTGAATATGAAGTATAGTTTTGGGCACCACTCCATCGAAAAGACATTATGGAACTAGAAAAGTGAATAAAGGGGATGGAAAATCTGTCAAATGAGGGGAGACTAAATTAGTTTTATTTACATTAGAAGAGGCGTCTAAGAGGGGATATGATAACTATATACAAATATATTCAGGGACAGTACAAGGAGCTTTCAAAAGAACTATTCATCCCAACGACAGTACAAATTACTCAGGGTCATCCCTTAAGGTTGGAGGAAAGGAGATTTCACCAGCAACAAAGGAAAGGGTTCTTTGCAGCAAGGGCAGTTACAATGTGAAATTCATTACCCATAGAGACTGTGATGGCAGATACAATAGACATCTTTTTAGAAAGTCAAGGTATTCAGGGAGAAACCCGATTGCCGTTATTTGGAGCCAGGAAGGAATTTATTTTGCCCCTTATGAGACATCATTGGATAATGTGTCACTGGAGTTTTTTGTTTGCCTTCCTCGGGATCAATATACTGTAAATACAAATATATAGGATAAAGTATCTGTCTAAAGTTAGCATAGGTTGAACTTAATAGACATGTGTTTTTTTTCCTCATCAACCATGTAACCAGACATCAAGTACTGTAGTTTCTGTGGTGTTAAGTCCCATAACTTTGCCAAAGCCTATAACTGAACCAGTACCCCTCCCCCCCTTCCCCACCCCCCCCCCTCCCCCAGGCTTGTAATCCTTCGCATTACAGTTACACTAATCAGAGCCAGCTCTGTGGCGGTGTACAATTCTGTTTCACTGGTCTGAGCAGCAACCCCTAGAGCAGGGGAGCGCAAACATTTAGAGATGCGCTCCCCCTCGCTCTCGCACCCCCCTACCATGTTTGGCGGCTCCAAATGACGCCGCGGGTCATGAGACCTCATAGCCATGGAGACAGTCATGTGGCGTCACCCAGCATGACACCACGGTGTCATTTGACACCATGGCGACGCGTCACAGCAACGCGTCTGAACCCCGGTAAGTAAGTTGCAGAGCCAACATGCGATCCCCCCCGGTCATTTAATTTAAATGCCTCTGGGAAGAGCGCTGGACCTCTGCAACCTGCGCCCCCCACTTTGCACACTGCTGCGCCAAGAGGGTAGAAATCCAGTGTTATTAATCAGTTCCAGGCGCCCTAGAGAAATAAAGGGATTTGCCCAAATTCACTGAGAGTTTAAATGTCTGAAATGATAAGCTTGTGTGTGTATTAAAAACCATCTCTCTTTACCACTTCTCCGCTAATCCTTTTATCTCTCCATCTCGCCCTCTGTGTCTCTATCTCTCCCAGGTTATATCTTTGTGGATTTGAGCAGTGAAGAGGCGGTGCAGAAAGCTCTGACAAGGAACAAGGATTACATGGGTGAGGAGGTTGGCTTGTCAGACCATGGCCGATAGAGCCATGAGATGACAGTGTGAGCTGTTTGGGCTGGCTGTAAACCAGAGGACAGGGAGGAAGTGATTGCTGGACCCCGGTGGCATCGCACAGCCGGGGTGGGATGGGTAGGGAGAGGGGCAGGGGCTGTGTGGCTGGTTGCAGGCTGTATTGGCGAGCACATGGAATTCGTCAGCCTGGGCTTGTTCTAACCCTTGGACCCCATTCAGGCGGGCGGTACATTGAGGTGTTCCGGGACGAGCGACCCCAGGAGCCCCGGATCCCTGCAAAGGCCCAAGATAGACCCTGGGAGCAGCGGGAGAGGGAGGGAGAGCTGCAGGAGGACGTGTCCGAGTCCGGGAGACTCTTTGTCAGGAACCTGCCATATAGCTGCAGCGAGGACGACCTGGAAAAACTCTTCTCCAAATATGGTGAGTGTGTGTGTGTGTGTGTGTGTGTGTGTGTGTGTGTGTGTGTGTGTGTGTGTGTGTGTGTGTCTTTATACATCTGTATACACACTCATGGATATACATACATATGTAATAATAATAATAGGGGCTATTCTGCACTCACCACATAGTATCAAAAGTTGCCTCCGAATATAGTGGTGCTGCCGTTCCTGGATATCACACTATAAGCAACACAAAAACATGGTTTAGGAACAAGCACTCAGAAAAAGACAGATGTCGACGCACACGCTGTCTGCAAAACGGGTAGATTTATTCACGCAAGTGAAATAAGAGGCGTGTGAGGCTATTTCACCCCACTCCTGTCACAACGCGTTTCGGGGAACTGCTGTCCCTTCAAGTCGCAGAGGATGTATGTGAGCAAATATATACAAACCCACACGCTTGTATACTGAAAAATGGCTGAAACTGTAAGCTTGCGCTTTTTTGTTTCGTATGGGTGCTATATGGGTGCTCTGCGGTGAACTGACTTGTCTACAGACCTGGGGCCATATTTACTATGCAGTGCTTTTTATTTGGAGAGTTTTCATATATATACACATATGTGAAAAAACAGAAAGTGAATCCCTGCGCTTCTCCCATTGGGATAGCAATAAATGGGGAAATAAATATACATAGTGCAAACCAAGTCTGTAAGACAAAGGAGACTTTTGGTTACATCCTTTGAAAAAATAATGACAGGCCTGCTAACCAACGCCAAGGTAAGTCTCAGTTGCAGGTCCCTATGCTAAATAGATACAAATGTTCTGTGAAATATACCCTGAAGGGGTTAATATTCTAAACATAAGCTTATGTAACTTAGTGCAGTTAAAAACTGGTATATACCAGTGAAGCTACTTACCTGTATGCAAGTATAGTGAAAAGTGAATTTGCAGGCACCTTGCTGGGAGATTATATACCTTGAAAAAGGAGGGACTGGCCTCCCACAAGCTGCTCAATAAGCAGTTGCAGGTGATTTGGCTAAATACATTATTCGCGCCCTAATAATGGTGCCCTCTAGGAGCGTGCTGCTAAGGATTTAATTTGGCCCAACAGAAAATGTAAAACAAATATATATTCACCGCGCTTCCCCATGTAAGGAGCAGACTGCTGGCGAAGGGATTGGCCATACAAATGTGAAAAACAGAAAGTGAAACCCTGTGCTTCTCCCATTGGGATAGCAATAAATGGGGAAATAAATATACATAGTGCAAACTAAATCTGTAAGACAAAGGAGACTTTTGGTTACATCCTTTGATTAAATAATGCCAAGCCTGCTAACCATATGTGCCTGTATAAATGTGTGTATTTATGCCTATATACAGTGGTCGACAAATCACCAAAAAATCTACTCGCTGAACAAAAAAATCTACTCGCTGAACAAAAAAATCTACTCGCCACCTAGTACCACACGTGTGCTGCTTGGGCCAATAGGAGCTCGCCACGATGTTAAATCCACTCGCCCGGGGCATGCAAATGTATAGGTTTGTCGAACACTGCCTATATACATACACGTGTGTGTGTGTGTGTGTATACACACACTCACCGTGTCCTAGTGCAATCACTGGTTTCACTGTGACCTTTAAGCTGACGTCTATATAGGATACATTTGGGAGTATACAGGAGACAAAGGGGGCACAACGTTTCGGGGTACCAAGTCCCCAGTTTCCTCATGCATTGGAGAGGCACGGTGTGGACAACTGGAACATCAGTCTCCCCTCCCTGATTTTTGCCCTTCTAGTCCCTTTACGTTCAGACGTTTCCGGATATTTCAAGTCTCGTCTCTTCCCCCCTTTTCCCTTCAGGTCCCATCTCCGAGATCCATTTCCCCATTGACAGCCTCACCAAGAAGCCAAAGGGCTTTGCGTTCGTCACCTTCCTCATCACGGAGCACGCGGTGAAGGCGTACGCAGAGGTGGACGGACAGATCTTCCAGGTAACGAGTGCTTGGGGGTGAATGTGTCATCTTGAACATGCAGGGCATGGGAGCAAACACTGCATGTGGGGTTGTAGGCTCAACAGTGTGTGCTGGGGATTCAGATGTTTAATGATGTTGCAGGCACCAGGGATAACCCCCCCACCCCAAAACATCCTCCATACATTAGAATCCACAGATTTAGACACACAAGTCCCACAAGGGATCTAACGCGTCTCCATGGTTTCTGGCATCCGTATGCCTTCCTTAGAACTGTCTTTTAATGCTCTTGCAGCTGCTGACCTTCGGTTTTAACCCTGTGCTTGCTAAGCTATTGCAAATAGAGTTCTTTCAAATATAAGTTCCAGAAAGGCAAGGCTGTAGTGTATAGTGTGTGTGAGTGAGTGTGTGTGTGATCGATCACTGGCCTCTCTCCTCCCTCAGGGCAGGATGCTTCATGTCCTACCCTCCACCGTGAAGAAGGAGGAAGAGGTGGAGCCGGGAGCGGAGTCCTCTGCGTTCAAGAAGCAGAAGGCATTAAAAGACAAAGCTAAAAGCTCCAGGTACAAGGACCAAACCAGGAGACCCGGGAATACAGGAGGAGGTGACATGCCGTGTTGGGCATGGAGTGCATTCAGTGTATAGATACCATATGGGTTGTTCTGTAAACCTGCAATAGTTTGGGTGCCACCGGGTTACCCTGCGGTGCAAGAGCGTCGCCCCTTTTCTGCAGTATTCAGCGATTCTGCAGCAGAGAATGGACAAGTTCGTGGTTAGTGGACTTTCCAACAAGGAATAGGTTAAGGGCTGCTTGTTCTGGGTTCTTACGGAGGGATGAATATAAGAAAGGGTTGAGGCATTAGAGATGAGGAAAGTGGGTAGAGAAGAACTAGGTGATGGTTCGGGGTCTGGGAAGATTAACGACCATATTTACTAAGTAGTCTTCTGCCATTAGACATCTTCTGGCGCTGGAAGACACTTTGACTTGACTGAAAGTGTCTTGTGATAGAAGACGGCCTAATAAATATGGCCTGAAGTGTTACGGTGGGGATTTTAATGAAGGATGAGGTTAAGTCTGGGTTTCCCAACCTGCGGAGCGGGCACCCCCTTAGGGGCGCCAATGATACGTAAGGGGACAGAGAGGCACAGAGAGAGAGAGGAAGATAGGAGAGTGTCTTTGCATCAATAACCCAATTAATATACTCCACAAAGTGAAGCTCTTACGGTTTTATCGGGGATTATGGAGGTAAAATACCCAACTGTTCCTCAAAGGGCGCGTCCAGACAGATTGCGCGCGCGCCGAGCGCCGTGACGTCACGTGCTGATGTAGCTGGGGCGATTCCTGGCCTGTAAAAATGTGCTGTTGTGCGGGGAGGAAGGGAGGGGCGTGTGTCGGGGGCATGGGCGTGACATCACAGAGCTGGTTCGCCCACGTTGGGGCGAACCGCTCAAGTGACCCGGCCATCATGCGGCAAATACAAAATAATTTGTCTCCTCAAACTGCACTCAGGGTGCGCGCGCACACTATACACAATCGCATTACCCATAATCTGTTTGATCGCGCAGATCGCGCGAGATCAGTCTGGACGCGGCCTTACTTTGTGCATCAAATACAGAAGGGAGTCCTAAAGGCAAAACAGTTCAAACAAATTGGGAACCACTGGGTTATGTCCAAGGGTCTCGGGCAGAACAAGTAAAGTTATACCCAGTACTTAGTAATGTGTAGCAGGACCCTCCATCAGCAAATTGCTCAATATCGCCTCCCTGTCATCAGCTCTCACAACTGGAATACGCTCTTCATGGGGACCAGCTCAGTGGCAGATGCGATCGCTCAGAAGTACAGCACCAGCAAGAGCCAAGTGCTGGATCACGTGAGTGTCCGTCCTCATCACCTGCTGGGAGAATCGATTGTTCCTATGCAGGCGGCGATACCTGGGGACATAAGAGCTCTTCCTACTGTAGATGTGGCTCATACACGAGCTTCACACGTTCAAAGGGGTCCGAATAGTAGCAGAGATTCATAATCCCATAGATTGGGATAAAACTTTATACAGTATATTTATATAGTTTTGTATGTGTGTATATATATATATATATATATATATATATATATATATATATATTATTCTGTGTATAACTTTTAACTGCCTACATTTTCCTCTTCCTCCCTCCCTCTCTCTCTCCCTCCCTCTCTCTCTCCCTCCCTCCTCAGGAAGGGAAGGGCAGTGTTGCTGTGAGAGTAGCGTTGGGGGAGACCCAGCTGGTACAAGATGTGCGCCAGTTCCTGCTTCAGAACGGGGTCAGCCTGGATTCCTTCGGTCAGGTAAAGAACATCACTGAATCCACACACACAGCCTCCCAGCGAGCAGCATTGCACACAGACACACACACACACACACACGTACACAGCCTCCCAGCGAGCAGCATTGCACACACAGCCTCCCAGCGAGCAGCATTGCACACAGACACACACACACACACACACGTACACAGCCGCCCAGCGAGCAGCATTGCACACACACACACACACACACACACACACACCACACCACACACACACACACACACACCACACACAACACACAAACGGTACACAGCCCACCCAGCAAGCACGCATTGCACCCCCACACACACACACACACCACACACACACGTACACGCTTTCGATCCCAGCAAGCATTGAAATCACCATCTCCCAGATGCACATGCCACACCACACACACCTTTCCTGGGAAAGGACAAGTACCGAGCGGATTGCCAAACACACACAAACAACCTCCTGCAGCACTCCAAAACGCAAGCTCCAAGACATTTGCACCACTCACTACACAAGCCTCCTGGCGAGCGAGCATTGCACACAACAGCCTCCCAGCAAGCCGCTTGCACCAACACAACACAACAACGCTACCAGCTGAACACAGCATTCCCAGAGCTTGTCCAGCAGCAGCAACATGAGTACCGTGCACACACACACACACACACAGTCTCCCAGCGAGCAGCATTACACACACAGCCTCCCAGCAAGCAGCATTGCACACACACACACAGCCTCCCAGCGAGCAGCATTGCACACACAGCCTCCCAGCAAGCAGCATTGCACACACAGCCTCCCAGCAAGCAGCATTGCACACACACACACACAGCCTCCCAGCGAGCAGACTGCGAATACTACAGCCTCTCCAGCAAGAGCATGGCACACACAGCTCTAAGCAGAGAAGGCTAGCATTGAGCACACAAACCACACACCACACAACACACACCACCACACACACACACACACACAGCGTCCCCGCAGCGAGCGCATTGCGACACACCGACGACAACACAAGCACTCCCAGTGAGCGCATGCACACACACACACAAGCCCTCCCAGGCAAGCAGCTTGATTACACGTCAGCCTCCCAGCAAGCAGCATTGCACACACCACAACAACACTGTGCTCCCAGCGAGCAGCACTTGCTCGCACAGAACACACACACACACAGACCACAGGCTTCCAGGCGCTGCAGCAGCATTGCACAACACAGCCTCCCAGCAAGCTAGCATTGCCACACACCCACCTACCCTAGCAAGCTCAGCCGACATTCACAACACACACCACCACAACAACACATCACACAGACACATCACACACAAGCGACTCCAGAGAGCAGCACATTGCACACACACACACCGCGTACCCTGAACCAGACAGAGCAGCATTGCACAAACACAGCACACAGAGCCTGCACAGCAAGACAGCATCAGGGCTACACACGTAGCCAGGCCACAATGTTGTCACATTTTTGCAGGAAACACACACGACACAAACAGCCTCCAGCGAGCAAGCATTGCACACAGCTACACACAGAGCTCCAGCAAGCAGAATTCACACACAAGCCTCCCAGCAAGCAGCAGTTGCACACACACACCACAAACACAGTCGGACTCAAGCCGAGACGCACATTTCGCACACACACACACGGACAGCCTTCCAAGCAAGGCAGCATTGTTCGACACACAAACACACAGCTCCCAGCCAGCCAGGCATTGGCGCGCGTACACAAAAGCCTCACGGCCGTAACAGAATCGGCCAACATTACACACATCTTCCCAGCGATCCAGCTATTTGCCACAGCCGCCCCACACACACAAACAAAACGCGCCTATTTCTCAGCAGAGCTCAGCCAGAGTCCAATTCGGCAGGAATAAACCATTTGCACCGCCCCATCTTTACAGCAAGCAGCATTGCTACAGCGACACGCGATGGTCCTCCACTATTCGCTGAGCTTAGCAATTGCACGCGCTCCGAATTTGCATCTCTCCGGAGCGCCTTTCTAGCAGCACTTGCGCACTTGCGGCAAGGAATGTACTTCCCAGCGAGAGCAGCATGCATCTGCACCACACGCATGCTAGTGGTCTCAGTGGAGCAGCATTGACACACGCATACACATTCCAAAGCGAGCTTTAACAGAGCCCCACCACACACGCAGCTTTGCCCCCATGCGAGCAGCATTGCACGTGCACACACATATCCTCCCAGTGAGCGTGTCTATGCGCCTTCAGACCTTTAGACACACACAGGACAGCCTGTAGTATTTTTGTTTTTTCCTTGCGAAGCAGCAAGAGCCCCGCACACACAGCCCTCCCGGGAGAAGAAGGCCCTGAACAACAGCCTATTTTTTCCGGCACAGCTAGCAGAGCCCTTGCAACACACATCTCCGGCGAGCAGCAGAGGCCCGCACACAACAGGCCCACTCCCGGTCAAGCATGCAGAGCCACGCGCACACTACCGACCACGACGGGTAAGCTTTCATAGCGCAATGCCCACGCACTATACAGACTCCAGGCAGCAGCAGAGCCCGCACACACAGCTCCCGTTGCGAGCCGCAAGATGCGCACACACAGCTCCAGGCGTAGCAGCAGAGCCGACACACCCCCACAGTGCCTCCGGCAAGCAGCAGATTGGCATTCCCGCACACACAGCCCCCGGCGAGCAGCACGAGCCTGCACGCAAGCGCCTCCCGGCGAGCGCCAGACGCCCGCCACACACTAGGCCTCCCGTGCGAGAGCAAGCAGAGCCTCAGTCACTTAACACAGCCTCCCTGACACGCAGCCAGAGCCCGCACCCAACACAGCTTCTACTTTTTTCGTTTTGACGAGCAGCAGAGACGTCCGACTCTTATTAGAACGTTTCTTACACTTTCAGCCTATTTCTACCGCTGTTTCCTTTCCTTTTTGCGAGAGCAGCGAGCCGCAAACACCAGTTACTTTTCCCGGCGTAGCAGCAGAGCCTATCGCACACACCATACTTCTGGCGAGCCAGTAGATCTGCGAAAGCTGCAACACCACTCACAACGAGCGTAGCAAAATGATACCCCCAACCAGTTTTTTTATTTTCCTTTTTCTTTCACACACCATTGACACACATAAGCTCCGTGGACGCAGAGAGCTCTGTGCACACACGTCCTATCGCGGCCGTGCAGCGGATTGCGCCCACACAACACACCTATCCACCCACACACACACAAACACACCACTAACAGGCGGGCAGAAATGCCTTTGCACGACGACCTGCACGGCGAATAGCAGGAGCAGTCAGTACTTGTAACTGTGATGTAATGCCCCTGAGGGGGGAGTAAATATAAGCGCCTGGGGCATTTTAGTAGTAACGCCAGTTCAAGGTGGGCAGGAAATACACCCTTTTTACTACTATAGGATGAAATTAGCTTGTGCTTTTCATGGGTTAACTATTGTGTTTACTTGTAAGCTGCCTGATACATTACGTTTTTTATAGCTAGTATAAGTAGACATATCGATATGTGTTCAAACATATAATATTATGCTTTCTGCTACATATACATGGAGAGATATTACAATTTGTTAGCCTGCTTATATTTCATGCGCATTACGTGTATATGATTTAAAATTAGTTTTTTAAATCACTTTTCTGCGGGCACTGCTTGTGCCCTCCCCCTCTCCTGAAGCAGGCCAAAGCGATGTTATCGTAACATGGACTTTCCTCTCGTATAAATGCTGGGTCCTGGTACCGGCTTCCCCAATGCACAGCACCCCACCAGATTGCCCCCGGCGGAGGGTGGGCGGATGCTTATGCGTAGTGAGCAGGAAAGTACAGAGATTGGATTTCATTGCCGGCATCGGTATCTTTGACTCCTATCTCCACATTCCTCGTCCAGTCCAGGCCACAGGGGCCGTTTTGCCTTCTTGCGAAGTCGTAGGATTCAGTGAGTGTGGAAGAACCTTTACCGGCAGGTTTACTTCTTTCCCCATGTTCTACGGGCTGGGCCGGCAGCTAGAGTGCGCTAGTGCAAGGTGGTTTGTTTCGGGGCTGATGCGCCGGCGGACCTGGGTCGGGTTTTGCGTGCCGCGACTAGTGGTGGCTGGTCACCGCCCATAGTGCCGAGTTCCGTTAGTGGAATCCTCACCGCCAGAGCCAATAGCGGGACCTATTCGAGCAAGCTGGCTACACCAAGGAACCCACCATGTTACGTGTGCTTCGATCTAGCCCAGCCCATATTTGCCAAGCAGTGTTATGGCGTTAGACAACTTCCAGAGCCCTGAAGACACTTTAGGCCATTCACTTTTTAATTACGTAGGTGGGAAGCAGGGGGTCTCTGTGCTGAACCGGTTTAATTTCAGCTCCCCTGCTTCCCAAGATCCGTACCGGGGGAGGTGCGCCGGTTATTTCTGGTTGTTAAAAATAGTGCATCACGTGGGCAATAGGAAGCCGCGAAGGGTGCGCCGAGTACCATAGGTAGATTTACAGCCATTTGTTTCCCAGGGAGGGATGCTACAAGCGGCCCCTTTCCCTGGTAAGGATCTCGGGAACCAGAGAAGTCACACGAAGGAAATGAACGCGGTCAGCCACAAAGACCCCCTACTTCCCAACCTCCCCAAAAGTAACGAACAGAAGGAACTGCTCCTTTCACATCTTTAAAATATGTGTTTATTCTTTGCCTCGTTCCACTCATCGCTGCCGTACCCTGACACACCTCCTACAGAGTTGTCTCCCACTCTCTCCCCATCGTCACGTTCTCCCTCACCTTCACAGTACGTTTCCCACTTCTCCCCCATCAGTACGGTTCTCCCACTCTCTCCCATCAGTACGTTTCTCCCACTCTCTCCCTATCAGTACGGTTCTCCCACTCTCTCCCCATCAGTACGGTTTCATCCCACTCTCTCCCCATCAGTACGGTTCTCCCACTCTCCCATCAGTACGTTTCTCCCCACTCTCTCCCCATCAGTACATTTTCTCACTCTCTCCCCATCAGTACGGTTCTCCCACTCTCTCCCCATCAGTACGGTTTTCTCCCACTCTTTCCCCATCAGTAGGTTCTCCCACTCTCCTTCCCCATCAGTACGTTTCTCCCACTTCTTTCAGCATCAGTAGGTTTTCCCCTCATCTCCCATTCAGTACGGTTCTCCCACTCTCTCCCCATACATGTACGGTTCTCCCACTCTTCCCATCAGTACGTTTCTCCCACCTCTTCCCCATCAGACGTTTCTCTCCACACTCTCTCCCATCAAGTACGGTTCTTCCCACTCTCTCATCCCCACCTCAGTACTGTCTCTCCCACTCTCTCCCCATCAGGACGCGTCTCTCCATATCTCTCTCCCCTCTCTCCAATCAGTACGGTTCTCTCACTCTCTCCCCATCAGTACGGTTCTACCACTCTACTCTCCCCATCAGTACGGTTCTTCTCCCAACTCTCTCCCCATCAGTACGGTTCTCCCACCTCTCCCACAGTACGGTTTCCTCCCACTCTCTCCCCATCAGTACGGTTCTCCACATCTCTCCCCATCAGTTACGTTTCTCCCACTCTCTCCCATCAGTACGGTTTCCCCCAATCTCTCCCCATCAGTACGGGTCTTCCCACTCTCTCAGAGCCATCAGTACGGTTCTCCCAATCTCTCCCCATAAGTACGTTTTCTCCCAACTTCTTCCCATCAGCTACGGTTCTCCATCTCTCTCACACTCAGTAAGCGTTCTCCACAACTCTCTTCCCCAGCTAGTACGGTTCTTCTCATCTCTCCCATCAGTACGGTTTCTCCCACTCTTTCCCCATCAGTACGTTTCCCCACTTCTCCCCATCAGTACGTTCTCCATTCAATAGTCTTCCGTCTCTCTTCCACAACGTACGTTTCTACCCACTCTTCCTCCCCATACTCTACGTTAATTGGTTCTCCCGACGTCTCTCACTAATAAGCTACGTCGTTCTACCACTCTCTCTCCCTATGCAGTACGTTTCTCCCACTCTCTCCCCATCAGTACGGTTCTCCCACTCTCTCCCCATCAGTACGTTTCTCCCACTCTCTCCCCATCAGTTTCAGCACGTCCCTCTCTACCTGGAGTGGGCTCCCGTGAATGTTTTCAGCACTCCCCCTGCCCAGAAGAAACCTGAACCAGCAGATAAACAACTACCAGACGAGCAGGAAGCAGGTAAGGCTTGTTGTATAGTTGGCGCGCTCGCACGTGTGCTATTGTTCGTGCGCTATTGTTCGTGCGCGTGAATCACACTTTTTGTGTGTACAGGTCTGTGCTGTGAGCAACAGATGGGCGTGGCTATGACATCACACCCGGCTCCTGTAATAAGCATAACATTATATATCACATCTGTTAGTTACGGCAATAGCAATAAGAAAATAAGAAAAAGTTGCCTATAATTATATTTAAGTAATAATCCCCGAAGAACAGGGCATTACTGGCCAATAATGCCCTGGCTGGAAGAGTTGAAGGCCCGAGGCGAAGCAGGGCAGTAATGCCCTGTTCTGAGGGGATTATTACTATTATAGGCTAAATGTAGGCATATTTCATAAATAATAGACACTTTTGTAGTTAAATAGATTTTTTTATTCAAATAAAATGGTAAATACATGAAACCACCTCTATACAGGCATACCCCGCATTAGCGTACGCAATGGGACCGGAGCATGTATGTAAAGTGAAAATGTACTTAAAGTGAAGCACTACCATTTCCCCACTTATCGATGATGTACTGTACTGCAATCGTCATATACGTGCATAACTGATGTAAATAACACATGTGTAACAGGCTCTATAGTCTCCCCGCTTGTGCACAGCTTCGGTACAGGTAGGGAGCTGGTATTGCTGTTCATGACGTGACGACAGGCGCATGCGTGAGATGCAGTTTGCCTATTGGGCTATATGTACTTACTCGCGAGTGTACTTAAAGTGAGTGTCCTTAAACCGGGGTATGCCTGTATACGCTTACACTGCAGATATCTATATCCACACACTGCCACCCCCTCTGTGTGTACACACACACCAGCTCATACACACACACCAGCTCACACACACACAAAAGCTCACACACACACCAGCTCTCACACACACACACCAGCTCTCACACAAACTTCTGCTACACACACACACACACACACTACACAGCACACCACACACAACACAGTGCCTCTACACACACACACACACACACACACACTGGAGCTCTAGACACACAACACAGCACCTCCTCTACACTCACTACACAGCAGCTCTACACACACACAAACTCTGCTGCTACACCCATAAGCACTGCTACTTACACACACACACTGGAGCCCCTTCACCCCCCTCCCCCCCCCAATTCAACTGAATCTGCTCAGAAAATCTGTCAGCTCGGGAGGGGGAGGAGTCAGTGGCTGCCTGCAGTTTCTTTGTGGCTGCAGTTTGTGTGTAAGTGTGTGCTGTTGTGTTGTATATCTGTGTAGAAGTGCTGTGTGCGTATAGAGCTCCAGTGTGTGTGTGTGTGTGTGTGTGTGTAGAGGTGCTGTGTTGTGTATAGAGGTGCAGTGTTTGTGTGTGTGTTGTGTGTGTAGAGGTGCTGTGTTGTGTATAGAGGTGCAGTGGGGTGTGTGTAGAGGTGCTGTGTTGTGTGTAGAGGTGCTGTGTTGTGTGTAGAGGTGGGGGGGGGGAGAGTGCAAAGTTTAGTAAGTGGCAGCATTTTTGATTGTGGCTGCAGTGTGTGTGTGTGTGTGTGTGTGTGTTGTACTGTTGTATGTGTAGCAGCAGTTTGTGTGTGTGTGTGTGTGTCAGTGTCAGTGTCAGTGTCAGCGTCACCGTCAGCAGCAGTGTTTATGGGTGTAACGTGTGTAGAGGTGCTGTGTTGTGTGTGTAGAGGTACTGTGTTGCGAGTGTAGAGGAGGTGCTGTGTTGCGAGTGTAGAGGAGGTGCTGTGTTGTGAGTGTTGAGGAGGTGCTATGTTGTGTGTCTAGAGCTCCAGTGTGTGTGTGTGTGTGTGTGTGTGTGTGTGTGTGTGTGTGTGTGTGGTGTGCTTGTGTGTGTAGAGGAGGTGGTGTGTGTGTGTGTGTAGCAGCAGTTTGTGTGTGGTGAGCTGCTGTGTGTGTGTGTACACAGAGGGGGCGGCAGTGTGTGGATATAGATATCTGCAGTGTAAGCGTATATAGAGGTGGTTTCATGTATTTACCATTTTATTTTAATTTAAAAAAATCTATATAACTATACAAAAGTGTCTATTATTTATGAAAAAAGTCTATATTTAGCCTATAATAGTAATAATCCCCTCAGAACAGGGCATTACTGGCCAATAATGACCTGGCTGGGTTAAAGTCCCTCGGCTTCGCCTCGGGCCTTCAACTCTTATTGGCCAGTAATGCCCTGTTCTTCGGGGATTATTACTTAAATAAGGCATTCCTTATGAAGGTGAAGAACAACATTGCTGACATTACAAATGACTCCTTTCCTCCTTTTTCTCTCTAATTTCTCTATTGCATATAAACCATATTACTTTTCCACCAGTTAGAATCAAAGATCCAGCAGCGGTCTCTCTTTTTTGTGATTGATTTTAATCATCTTTAACATTGTCCTCATTTGCTGCATACAACACCCTGACCCTTTCCCTTCTGCGCAAAATACAAAGTAATTGCAGCCTCGCTGTGATTGGTTAATAGAGCGTGACGTGCACCGACAGCAGCGTGACAAGACACTTTTCATGTCTTTCCTCCGATCTGCCGGCTCAACGCTCACTGCCGTACGTACGCGCGTGCGTCGGAAGTATAGAACGTCAGGTTTATACACAGTCGATTATGATTGACGCGCGTGTGCACGGTTGCGCACACGCACTATATTACACTCCTAAGAGAGCAAGGAGGAGGGCAGAGATTTTCCAGGGTTACCCAGCACACCTTATTGTGTATGCAGCTGACAAGGAACCCGCAGAAATCCAATTGTATCTCTGTTATAATAATAACTTTATTTCATATAGCGCTTTTCTCCCAATGGGACTCAGTGTGGGTCACATTACAGTATAATGTGCAGTACGCAGCACATAGGACTTTTACAGAAAACAGTCCCTGCACCGTAGATCTTACAATCTGTTTTTGGTGCCTGAGGCACAAGGAGAGAAAGTGACTTGCCCAAGGTCACAAGGATTTGAACCAGGTACCCCCGATTCAGACTCGGTGTCTTTACTCAATGAGACGCTCCTTACAGTTATAAAAAAAAAAAAAAGCTTGAAATGCATTTCAGTGTTTCTGAAATCACCCACTGTATCACCCAGCACTTCCACTGCAGCAAGGGATTCTGGGAAATGACATGCAAATGAGCACACAGTGCCACCTTTTGCTTCAAAACCATTCAACATGGTTCCCCTACATAGGCTTAAGCTTGCTGTATATCACAGCTTCTGTAGCAGAGATGGGGTTAATAGGGGCTTAGCTGCACCAATTTATTGTGTAATAAGAGACTGCTGTGCCTATTCAACTTCATCAGGGGGTCATTCTATATAGTTAGGGGCCAAAATCACAATTGACTTCAATAGTGGTTTGCAGCCGAAAAACGGCTCGAACGGCTGCTTCGGACTATACAGAATAGGGCGCTCCGTGCTAAAGGAGTCTGCGACATCCAGGGAAGAGGGTTCATTATTAACCTGTATTTGTAAAGCGACCACCTGTTCCACAGCGGGGGTGCAGAGATTTAATAATTACATAAACAGAATGACATGCAAATAAGGACGAGCATGCGCAAACACATACAAAGATAATGAGAACGCTGCTTAATCACCCTTATTACTCTGGAGGGGGAGTGGGAAGTGTGAAACTCCATAATACATGCAAATTTTGGTTGCATTGAATCGTTCTGACGTTGACCCCGTTAGTAATTTAAAGGAGCTTTGCCTTTACAAAAAAAAATATATATTATTTACGTTGTGGTGGGTGAAAAGGAGATTAAAAACCCTCCACCCTATAGCATATAAAAATATTACTTGTGAGCACATTCACATGTCTTAGACAGGTCTGCAACCTCGCCTTTCGCAATTATCACCTAGCATACAGTGCTTCCACTGCAGCAAGGGATTCTGGGAAATGACATGCAAATGAGCACACAATGTGTCACCTTTTGTCTCAAGACCACATTACATGGAAAACGCTTAAGCCAATGGATGCTGCTTTAAACATAGCTTTTAAACATAGCCTGGGATGAGATGCAAAGCCAATAAACCCACTGTATGTATGTGTGTGTGTGTGTATATATATATTATATTATATTATGTAAGGATCCCTAGAGATCCAATATACCGGCACAGCACAAGTGATAATCACAAAAAATGGTTTATTGGGTCCAAAATGCATACATATGTCTGACGTTTTCGTCCCCAGGGGGACCTTCTTCAGGGAATGGAAACGTCAGACGTGTGTGCATTTTGGACCCAATAAACCATTTCTTGTGATTATCAATTGTACTGTGCCGGTGTATTGGATCTCTAGGGATCCTTACAGACTGTAACTATTTACCCTTTACTGTGCACCACACCTGCCTCTGAGAGGCCTTTTTTTAAGCAAAATTTCTTTAGCGGCACCTATCAGATGAGAAAAATTCCCTGGCAGGAAAGGGACTGCATGGTGACGGAAGTGACGTCACTGCTGGCAGAAGAGGCCGTCAGCAGTGTCAGCTTCCAACACAAGCAGTCACCGGAGAGGAGGAAGGAAGAGAAACACACACACACTCCGGCCGCTGTCTCCGTACCTTGGCCGGCGGGGGGGAAGTGGGAAGAGAGTGGGGGCTGCTCGGGGCCGGGGGACTCAGACAGACCCCTTCCGTGTCCGCATACTCACACACACACTGACTGATACACATACCCACTGACTGACACGCGCACCCACTGTATCACCCAGCACTTCCACGGCAGCAAGGGATTCTGGGAAATGACATGCAAATGAGCACACAGTGCCACCTTTTGTTTCAAAACCATTCAACATGGTTCCCCTTTATAGGCTTAAGCTTGCTGTATATCACAGCTTCTGTAGCAGAGATGGGGTTAAGATGCATAGCCAGTAAACCCACCCACAGACAGACTGTTTCGACCTTAATGGGTCTATATATTCCCCCCCCCCCCTTGATGGGAGGCGGGGTTTCCGGAGTTGAACCGCTGTCATTTCAGCTCTGGGGACCCCCTGCTTACCGAGATACTTACCACTAAAGGCGCTCACGGTGTATTAAAGTTCCCGCGGCATGCAGCCAATAGGAAGCAGCAAGGGATGACGACGTGCCTTCCTATTGGCTCGGTGGACCTTTGCACAAACATTTTCTACCGGCAGACCCTTCAGTATGTATCTTGGGAACCAGCGGGTCCCCGGAGCTGAAATTAAAACGGCTCCGCTATGGAGACCCCCCTGCTTCAAAACCGGAACACAAAAGAAAAAGAGATAATGCCGCTTTAAAAGAGCGTGGGAAGGAATAAAAAGAACTCCATCTGCACCGTAGCATCTTGTGTTTACGCCATCCCATCCTATCTCATTGCGTTGCACTGTTTTTTCTGTAGCTTCAAACAACAGAGATAGAGACTCTTCTCCTGCCGTGTTCCTCGTTAATTCCTTTCTGGTTAGGTCTGCCCCTGCCTTTCTCGTCATACACCTCCAGTATTGTAGCATCACTGTTCCCAAGCTGTCGCTGGCCAGCAGTCCTGCCCCTGTTTCCTGCGTAGCCGGGGGAAGGTTTTCAGAAGCATTTCCTGTTTGTTTCTCGCAGAGGGTGCAGAGACCCAAGCAGAGGAGAAGAGCGGGATAGAGAAAGATGGAGAGGAGGAGGAAGAAGAAGAAGAGGAGGAGGAGGAGGAGACACTTCCTGGCTGTACTTTATTCGTCAAAAACCTAAACTTCAGCACAAACGAGGAAACCCTGAAAGAGGTACAGCCTGCAAAGAGCTCTCAGATGGAAAGGGTTCAAGGCGCAATGTTCTGTATCCAATCGGCAGGGGAGTGATAAAGGAGCAATGATCTGCAGGCCATGGGTATAAAGAGGCTGTCGGTGATGCTCTAGAAGGGGATGAATTGGTTGTAAGACACTGTGCCGGTCTCTGACAGGGTGGTGTGGATGAAGCGTGCGCGGGTCTCGTCCAGGGGCGAGGCTGGGGTGTGGTATACTACATTGGTCTTTGGTAGCGTGAGGTACACCTGAGCAATGCTCTGCAGGCATTGAAGAGGAGAGAGGGTTGGTTGTGTGATACTCTGCTTGATTCTGTCAGCTGTGGGGAGCGATAGTCTGCAGGTCTCTTGACAGGTTAGGTGTATGACATTTCGCACCTCGCGTTCTCTCCTCTCTCCAGGTCTTCTCTAAGGTCGGAGCTGTGAGGAGCTGCAGCATCTCCCGAAAGAAGGATAAATCAGGTGAGCATCTTCCACACAATCCAGAGGAACCATGCAGGAAAAAGCCCCCTGTACAAGCTCAGGACATACGTCATGCATTGTGAAGCTACAATATAATGTTCATTGAACATTAAAATTCACTTTATAACACTACTCTGGGTTTTCTATTGCTGCCGTTATAACAAATTAACTTTTCTAGAGTAGTTGAAGAAGCGGTTAGATGTCACTAGCTTTATAACCATGCTGTGTTCTCCAAGAAGAAAACTTTTCTCATAATCAATAATGCTTTATAAAGTAGCATGTGAATTTTCAATTTGATGGATGTGAAAAGAGGTCTCTCCCTCTCTCTCTCCCACCCCCCACCAGGTTCTCTCCTGTCAATGGGCTTTGGCTTTGTGGAGTATCCGAAAGCGGAGCAGGCACAGAAAGCTCTGCGCCAACTTCAGGTACCTGCGTTCTGCAACATCGGGTGGGGAGGGGGGAGTGGGCTGTGCTGTAAATAGGCGCTGCATCTGTAACTGGGCACAGCTGGTAGGTGCTCTGCTTCGTTGTGACGTGCCCTCTGTTTTGTCCCCCTTAGCACTGCACTGTGGATGGGCACCAGCTGGAGGTGAAACTATCTGAAAGGGCAACCAGGTGAGTGCGTGTGCTTCAGTGCAGGGACTATTTTGGGGGTCAGGGAGGGTCCAGAACTATCCTGGTTTATCATTGGACCAAACAAATGACTTTAATAATAAATACATTTTATATATATTTTAAGTCCATCCGTCCTGGTAAGGTAGGGGGGTAAAGCCCCCCAAAAGAAGGGTCTTGTTATCTGTAACGATAAAAGCGAGATTAAAAGCAACCAAGGTAAGTAAAAAGTCACTCTGTTAAAACAATAGTGCAGACAATTCTGATATAGTAGCAAAAATGTACCAGTTTATGAATCACTCAGGTAGCAACTGGTCTTGCTGGAGATGCAGAATTGCTGATCGATACTCGGCCGGACTACAGTGGTCCTCCCTCTGTGCCTATATTTTCCATTGTGTTCCCGTACTTCTTTACTTCCGCCCTCTCAGTTGTCTGTAGTGATGTCACAGTGTGGTGATGTGAGCTGATCCAACCGGACACATTTCGTGATTCATCACTTTGTCAAGGGCATGCCAAACTATACTTCAAACAATCCCCAAATACTTACATAGTAAATACAAATTGTCAAATATAAATACATATCAAAACGATCAGTAAAAATATATCCAGCTTGGGATTCATTTACATATACTAATTAAGTGCATACAAAGTGCTAATAATACTTAATACATACATTAAGGAATAATTTAATGAATGGTTCCTTATAATCAGTAACAATACAAATACAGCTCAACCCCGTTATAGCGTGATCCGCTACAACGCGGATCCGCTATAACACGGTGTAAGCGTGGCTACCATTTTTTAAACGGTAAGCTGCATTTTTTTTATACAAATATTCAATGCTTTATTGCTAACAGACACACACTGGGAGAGACACACACGAGCAACACAAGAGATACCCCGCTACAGCTAATAAAGTGATGAGTGAGGTGCTTACTAGGTAGAACTACATAGATACACAAGAACAGGAAATCTAGCTTTTAAGCACTGATATTGATATTTATATTGATATTTAAGCACTGATAATGATAAATGATCAACCCAGATGCAGGAAAGTACCATCTACTACTGTTTTAAGCACATTTCCATTGACATCAGCGTTGATATCACATTATATGATCAACGCAGATGCAGGAATGTACAGTACCATCTACTGTACTATACTTATATCGCAAAGCAGTATTGACTCTATTTACCTATTGTGCTGCCCGAGTAGAACTGTGTACTGATATCTGCATTCAGGGATTTGGATGACTATTGCAGATGCCAAATACAATACTGTATATGTGCTACAGGTTCAATGTGGACTGCAAATTAAATGGATACTCTAGATCAATTGCTGTGATCCCATAGACATATACACACACACACACACACACTGTCCCTTTAAGGGAGCTGGCTCTCGCGCTGAACTGTCAGCCGGAAGCTGACAGCTGAAGCAGAGAGTCAGAGAGCTGGTACAGTAGCTGCCAGATGCCAAGCAGAGGACGAGAGCTGCCAGATGGGTAAATCGTGCGTGGGGTTGCCGCCGGGTCTGGGAACGCTGGGAAAATGATCCCAGCTCTCCCCCTCCGGCGGACGAGGAACCCCTGATCGTGGCAGCCATTTTGTTTTTCCCCCGCGATCCCGTTAATAACGCAGTCTCATTATGTGGAACCCGAGCACCTCGTTATAACGGGGTTCAGCTGTATAACCTATGAAGCAAGGGAGAGGAAGAAAAAGGAATATATATGAATTATTTGATCAAAATCTTTATTTCCCTAATATTTATTATTATAACCCGTTTCTTTCTAATTAATAATCATAACAAAAAGTTATATCCCTCCACAATGGATATCCGTTTATCTTACATTTATCCATAAAATGAAAAGAAAAAACCTACACTTGGGATAATATATATTTATTCATTGAGACTCCAAGGTGTTTTAGTCTGGAATTGGTACTGTAAATCTCAAATTGTTCACGTTTTAGTAAAACCATATTTCTGCATCCATCTTTGCCGGAACATGTTACATAGTAGATGAGGTTGACCAAAAAGATGTGTCCATCGAGTTCAGCATAAGAAAAAAAGAAAACAGCGCAAATATCTCATGGTGAAGTATCTAATGATTATATCCATGTACCATAAATGAAGGTAAGTAATATGCGTACATCAATTAAAAAGTTTACAAGCAAGACATGTTATGGACATGTTACCACAGTGGCACAGGATCCCCAATCTTCACACCGGTCTCTCCTTCCTGCAGACTGCAGCCAGGTCAATGTCCCGCATCTCCTCGTTCTGTCCAGGGTGGTTCTTACAGGCGACCAACGGATCGATAGGCTTGGTTTCCTTGCTTCTAAGGATGGCGGGTTCCTGGCGTGGTTGGGGTCTATTTCGCTAGAAAATTGCACTCCTCCATTGTGGAGTACTACTGTAGGGACTGTACTGTAGCTGACGGCAAACGCCGATTAATCCTCACCTTGCCGGCTACTAGTGACTTCTTAGATCTGCACTTGGAGGCAAGGTTCTTGACCATCTCCATAAATTCATTGTTTACCACATTAAAAAAATTAATCAATAAAACTGCCTTTTGATTGTGTAGGATAAAATTTTGATTGTGGTTTAAAATTGGTATGTTGGCAAGGTATTGGATCAATATTCAATTGCACTGCAATGTCACCTTCCGAAATTTCAGATGTTGTGCCTAAATCTGACTTCAAAAAGTGTCTTTTTAACGTAAGATTTCTTGTGAACTTATGTGCATCAGAAAATCACTGAAATCCATTGGGACCACCAGATTTTGAAAAAGGGGCCCTTTTTTAAAATATGTTCCTAATGTTCTGTAAGGATGACTGAGGACAAATTAAAAAAATAAAACCCTATTAGATTTGGTAATTTCTCCCATTTTTGATTTTTCTTTGTTGTATAGGACGCCCTACCTCCTTTCGTCCCTCTCCTGGTGAATGACATCTTTTGAGACCTCTCGGGTGTCTCTCTAATTCCCATTCCGATTTCTCTAATTTTTTTGTTGTGGTGGTGTGTTATGATTGGACAGAAACTGCCCCCTACCTGGTCCAATCACACAACCCCCTCCCCTGCCCCCGCTGGGTATATATGGTGTTCTATGTTGTGTAATCATTATCCCTGAAGAAGTAGTTCCACTATGAAACGCGTAGGATTATCTGTTATTCAGTGCATGGTTATCATTTTATCTGTGGACACCAGACACGCTGTTTCTAGCCTCCGTTCGGCAATACCCATATTCTGACTGTCCTATCCACCATAGCCGTGCTTGGCGTGACTTAGGTGGTGACGTCACTAGTAGCCGCCAAGGTGAGGAAGGAGTAATCAGCGTTTGCCATCGGCGTGTGTCCCTACAGTAGTACTCCACAATGGAGGAGTGTAATTTTCTAGCGAAATAGACCCCGACCACGCCAGGAACCGCCATCCTTAGAAGCCAGGAAACCTAGGATATCGATCCGTTGGTCGCCTGTAAGAACCACCCTGGACAGAACAAGGAGATCCGGGACATTGACCTGGCTGCAGTCTGCAGGAAGGAGAGACCGGTGTGGAGATTGGGGGTCCTTTGCCACTGTGGTAACATGTCCATAACATGTCTTGCTTGTAAACTTTTGAATTGATGTACGCATATTACTTACCTTCATTTATGGTTCACGAACATAATCATTAGATATTTCACCATGAGATGTTTGCTCTGTTTTCTTTTTTCTTATACTAGCTTCATAGGATTTTGAGCCACCCTCTGTAAGCAGCAGCATCATCTCAATTTATACAGGTGGTACATTTTCATTTTGTGTGTGATCACTGGTATCACGATTCAATAGGGATTTATTCACTATTGAAGTCATCACTCCATCACTGTTTATATTGTATAATCACTAATATTGACATTATTTCATTAATCTATTATCTGGTGCGCAGGAATATACTCACGTTTGTTTTTCTCATCGAGTTCAGGCCATGTTAAATTTAGACGCCAGGTACTCTCATCCTACATTTGTATTTAATAATAATAACTTTATATGGTACTTTTCTCCCAACGGAACTCAAAGCGCTTCACAGCTTCAAAAAGGGAAAAAGAACAAAATATTTAAGGTTGTAAACGAGACCGAACACAAGGAAAGATCCAATACAGGATGGGACGGTACTTTAGCTATTAAATGCCGGACAGGTTGTGGGTCATTAATTAAATTCCCAGGGATAACAGGTAGGTCTTGAGCCTGTTTTTGATAGATTTCCAGTATATTGATCCAGATATGGGGTGCGCAAACTTCCTGCACCTCCCGTGCTTGCTCTCCCCCTGGGCCTTAGCTTTAATGCAGCGACAAACGACGCCGCAGGGTCATGTCACGTGACCCCGCAGCATCATTTGATGCCCGTTGCCATGGAGACGTGTGGACCGAAGCCGGGTTGGTGAGTTTTCAGAGGCCTCGTGCTGAAGAGCGTGGGGCCCCTGTAACCGCCGTGCCGCCCCCCAAAAAAACTGCCCCCCCCCAGTTTGTGCGACATCGTGTCAAAACAAATGTACTGAACCCGTCGCGTGCGCTTATAGTAGAAGCGACACGACGGCTTGGTCGCGATCGCTGGAAGTCACTTCAATTTGATTTTTTTCAGCGACTGCAGTGTGACGTCAGCGTCGCCGTCGCCGGTACTGTCAGCGCGGCCTAAGAATGTAAAATCTTTTGAAATACAACTAGGATTAATAAAAAATGCTTTTCTATATTATGCAGCTTTTTATTCTCTTTGAGGTGGGGGTTTTTTGGGGGGGGGGTGGGGGCTGCATTTCTAATGCCACACGTTTCCCTGATTCAAATATTTATTTTACTTGTAGAGTTACTTCTATATTTAAGGCCACGTAAGCAAGTTATCATAGAGACAATAAGTGCAGTCATGTGCCTAAGGACAGTACCAAGCTTCTAACCCCTGGCTGTCACCTCCTTCACAGGCAAGCAGTTTCTACAGAGCGCAAGAAACAGACCACCAAGAAACAGCAGAGTTCAAAGATTCTCGTACGCAATGTCCCCTTCCAAGCCACCGTCCGTGAGGTCCGAGAGCTGTTCAGGTGAGGGGAGCGGCCCAGGGGAGCATGGCACTACAGCTGCCAACATGCTACCTTCCTTGCAGGTTATTTAAACCCCTGGTGTTCCCAGGTCGGTGCAGCAGGGGGAGCCCTTGCACTGATTGTGCTGCGTACCGGGGTTTTTTTTGTTTGTTTTTTTAGCATGGTGTGCGTGATAAGGCTCAGGCTGTGTCATTGTGTTGTGTGAAGCCGTGTGTGTTGCTATGTGTAATGAGACCCACAACACGTTGTCATGTTTGTTGCTGCATGCATCTGTTGTGCTGCGTGTTGGGTTTTGCAAGGTGTATGGTCTTAATCCGCCGCTGTTTTGTTGTGTGACCTTGTCACTTTGATGTCACTGTGTTTAGGGACTGCACAGAGTTATGCCGTACTGTTCACGCACGGCTATGCTCTGTTGCTCCTTGTGACCTTGGTGGGAAGCTACATGCTTCACCTTCTACGCAGTTTTTGACGGTCTCTTGGGTAGATGCTGACACAGGCTGGACGCTGGGGGGTCAGAGATATCCCGCCTTGGACCGAGATTATTTTCCCAGCCGGAGGGAACATTGCGATGAGGATTTTATGCATCCCGCATTAGATACGTTATTTTCATGTAACAGGATTACTGGCCGCAGTAAGAACCATGAGCGGAGGAGGGGGGTGAGAGCTGTGCGGGGAGGGGGAGGGGGGGGGGGCGAGGACGGTTCTGTGTTACATGTTCTCAAACCCGCCATTAATAACAGTCGTCTAATACTGTGGCTCAGTCCTGTCCCCAAGAGCTTACAGTCTCATGCGGTACAGAGTATGAAGGGATTTGCCCAATGTCACAAGTCGGGGTTGTGTTGAACCCCTTCAAAGACCAGTGCCTTGTCCAAATGGTTGGGTGAGACGGGGTTCTGTAGTCCGAGGCAGGCAGGGTGAGGGGTCCCGCGCCGCCCTGTTAACCAGTTCCTGTCTTGCTCCGCAGCACGTTTGGCGAGCTGAAGACGGTGCGCCTGCCCAGGAAGATGGCGGGCACTGGGACACACCGCGGCTTTGGCTTTGTGGACTTTGTCACCAAACAAGATGCCAAGGTGAGGACAGTCTCAGATCGGGAGTAACCAGTGCACAGTGACCCCCTCCTGCCAGCTGCTCACCTGTGCCCCAGTATACGGCTATGTCTGTGCCCGGGCTCAGTATCAGCATATCTTACCAGGTGCTCTCTCTGTAGCTGGGTATCCCCAACATTTTGTATAGGGAATAATGCATTGGCTTCTATTTAAGGGAATGGAAGTTGGTCCATTGTTACCCTGCTACTTGCTATATAGAGTCCTCCTCTCCCTCCTCACTTATAAAGCTTTCTTTTTACCTCTCTTTATTTAGTCTTCCTTTCCTCTTCTACATCCCTCCCTCTCCCCTTATACAGCTCTCTCTCCCTTCCTCCCCTCTTATACTGCTCGCTCCTTCCCCTCATAGAGCGCTCTCTCCCTCCCCTCTTATACAGCCCTCTTTCCCTCCCTGTGTTATCCCCGTGCCTGCTCTTCTTTCTGTTTTCCTCCAGATGCGGGGATCCTGTTTACGTCTCTTCCCCCCCCCCCCTGTCATCCCCCCTTTAAATAGCTGTTTTCACACAGACTGTTCTCCAATTAACAAGTGATGCGCCTGTTTAAATAAACAGGCGGAGGGAGGGTGGTGTTTACATGCTGTTTACATTGGCACAAGATCTCAGTCTAATTACAGCCTTCCCGGCTCATTATTACTTTTAACTTTCTCACTTCTCGCAATCTTTGGCTCAGACGGTCGCCCCCTCCTCTTTCTCTCTCTCTCTCTTTTTCTTTCTCTCTCTCTCTTCTCGCTCTCTCTCTTCTCTCTCATCCCCGAGCCCCCTTCACCTCTAGGACTCGATGCAAGCGAAGGCCAACACATGCCTCTAAGGCCGCGTCCATACTCCTGCCTCTCATGCTGAGGCGCGCTCACGCTGTGCGTGGCCAGCACAAGCAGGAGCTTTTGCCTGGCCGGCGAGGCAGTGAGCGCGCTTGCGAGGGAGGCGGTACTTGGGACACTCCCCCCCCCCCCTCCCCAACTCCCCCGAGCATAAATTCACCCACCCCGCTGGCAGCCAGTCTCTCCCGCGTCCCCTTGGGACACTTCTCTCCTCCCCCCCATCCCCCCACGCAACAACTCACCCCGCTCCCGTCCACATCTCTCCCCCTGCTCCACTCACCTCTCCTCATTGGTTGCTTTGGAGGTCACGTGTGCGGACTCAGCTCTCAATCTAAAATGTCACTGTCGGGAGTGCGCGCGAGCCCCTGCTAAAGCCGTTCTCATTGCGGCTGCAGGGGCTCACTGTCGAGCGTCAGCGCGGGTCAGAACCTAAGCGCTGACCATGCCCGTGGCCTAAGACTCGGGGTTTGAAGGAACATAGAGAGCCTTACCTCTAAGTCTCCTAACATAGGAACAGAGTTTGACGGCAGATAAGAAACAACTTGGCCCCATCGTGTCTGCCCATTTTCTCAGCGCCAGTGAAACCTCAGACCTTGTTTGATCCTCGACTTTCTTCCGTAATTAGCATAAACGTCTGACTATCCCGAGCATGTTACTGTATTAGCCCCTACCACCTCTGCTGGGAGGCTATTCCACGAATCCACCTCCCTTTCTGTGAAGAAGTAATCCCTTAGTCTGCCGCCCTGCAGCCTCAGAGAATGAAAGACAAAGCTACCCAATGCTACATCCAATGTGACAAAATACATGGTTAAATACTTCAATGTCAGTATTCTCATGAGTAAGGGTCATTTATTTAAACCCTCTGGCCAAAGCGTTATAAGCCTGCAGCCGCGTCATGGCATGACCAGTCTGCAGCCACGTCACGGCATGACCAGTATGCAGCCACGTCACGGCATGACCAGTATGCAGCCACGTCACGGCATGACCAGTATGCAGCCACGTCACGGCATGACCAGTATGCAGCCACGTCACAGCATGACCAGTATGCAGGTCCTAACACTACCTGTGAACATTCTCATTTACCTCTGCAGTGGAGGGAGAATGACCTTAGTGGACCCATCCTGCACAGGTACATGGAAAAACCTGCTACTTAAAAAGTAGGATGGGATGAGCTTAGACCCTGGGAGGAGCGGTCACTAACCTCCAAACAACTGATACAGTTGAAAATTAATAAACACACAATTCCAGCAAGCTCTAACCCCAGAACCCACCACATTGTATGTATGTAAATATATATATACAGTATATACTATATATATATATATAGTAGATGTTGCAGAACAATAGGCACTCCGTCTGGTTTAAACAATGTGAGTGCAAATCCTGTATGGTATAGAATAGGCAATACGATACCGTTCGAAAACGAATATCAGAGGCAGCACTCCAGGTAAGTGGTCAAAAGAAATTTGTATTGACAAGACATCTTATCCAACGTTTCGGTCCTCGTGCGGGACCTTTCTCAAGGTCATCACACACATCACACTTGAAAAGGTCCCGCACGAGGACCGAAACGTTGGATAAGATGTCTTGTTATACAATTTCTTTTGACCACTTACCTGGAGTGCTGCCTCTGATATTAATATATATATATATATATATATTAATATATATATAGGTATATATAAATATTTAAAAAAATTGTGTGTGTCAAAAGGAGTGGTAATGAGCGTGGCCAAATATATACAACAAAAGACAAAGATACCCAATGCTACAGCCTCAGAGAACGACCTCTTGTTCTATCGCTTCTCCTTTGAAATACGTTTCCCTCCTGCACTTTGTTGAACCCCTTTAGGTATTTGAAAGTTTCGATCGTGTTCCCCCTCTCCCGTCTCTCCTCTAAGCTGCATATCTTAAGAGGGACAGACACACGGACCTCTGACTACACACAGATCAGAATAACAAGCTTATTGGACTCAGATTATAATCCCCCATGGCGTGGAGACCTAGAGGTTATAGAGTCAAACCGCTAGGACTAGATAAACCAGCTCATCAAGCGCTATTGTATCTCGACACTGATATAGGTGTATGTATATTGCTGCCTGTGATACTGACCTCTTGGAATTCCCT